>CAUYPO010089427.1:0-12237 GCA_963574435.1 Cheirogaleus major
GTCAGGTCCTGGCCATCCTGTGCGTGCTGCAAGCTGAGGCTTTGAGGGGAAAATAACACATCCCCTGAAAATAAGCCCTAGGGTGTCTTCTTGAGGAAAAATAAATATAAGACCCTGTCTTATTTTCGGGGAAACATGGTAAAACTATACAGGCTGAATATCCCAAACCCAAAAATCTGAAATCTGAAATGCTCCAAAATCTAAAACTTTTTGAGTTTTCAAAAGAAATTGCTTACTGGAGCATTTCAGATTTCAGATTTCAAAATTTTAAATTTGGGATGCTCAACCAAGTAAGTAAAATGCAAATATTCCAAAATCCAAATCACTTCTGGTCCCAAGCATTTTGGATAAGGGATACTCAACCTGTATATAGTAAGCTCAGTTGTATATGCATTAAAGAAAAACTAAAGAACAGAAGAAAATAAAATGTTAATAGTTATTTCTGAGTAGCAATATTATAGCTGATTTTTAAGTTTAACCCAATTTTACTTTCCTATATTATCCAGATTTTCTAGAATATATATTAATTTTACATAGAAAAAATGTCATTTAAAAAATTATATTATCTTTAAAAGTTCAATTTCAACCAGCAAGTCATTTCAGTATTATTTAGAATGAATACACACAGTAAAATGCTAGATAAAGATGAATCAGAAGTCTAACTTTCATGACTTAACAAAACACAGGAAGTTGTGTAGCTAGACATTGTTTGATTCATTATGACCCATTTAGAAGTAATTTGTCTCTTAATTAATATATATCTAACTTCTTTCATATTTAAAAAAAAATCTTATAAATGATCACCCACAGACTTACATATATTTATCCTATTTTTAAAATCAAGAGACAGGGTAAAGAAATGAAAATTTTACCCTCTTAAATATAAAAGAGTTTTTCCAGAGGATGCTTAGTAATCTACCTTTTTTTTTTGCAGTCAACAGAATAGGTGTAAAACCTACCATTCTTTAAACAATGACACTGGGAGAGCCCTATTATTATATGAGAGCAGGATGAATTTAAATTTGGGATTTGAGGCACATTTTTTTTTCCTTAACTGAAGCAAAGCTTGGAACCCAGACCTGTCTTAATAAGCTGGGGTTTTGTAACAACTAACTCAGAAGGCATTCTTTGGCTTCCATGTATAACCTTCAGGGCAGTACTCTCTGCAAACACTGGCACCTGTGTAAGATCTGGCCTGATATATCACAACAACATTCTACAGGAGGTGCTCTTGCAGCCTACTATAGAAATTTTGTACTATGTGCACTGCAAACACTGAATTATGAATACTATTTTTTTTTATGAGTTCATTTTTTTTTATTTCAGCATATTATGGTATGAATACTATTAATAGTTAATATCTGTGCTATGAATATATAAAACAGGTTTTTATTATTTAAATAAATAGCTAACGGTCTCTCACTCCCAGGTAACTGTCAGAACTTCTGAAAGTTAATACTCATTTCATTTGTGGTGAGGTACTTAAAATGTGGAATCTAGGACTTCCTCTAACTAAGAATGAAACAAGGGGAGGAGGGTAAGCTCATGACAGACTTTCAAATATAAACCTTGCAGTTGGGCAGTTTAATCAGAAATACCATGATGATTAACAATTATTAGAGAGGTAGGTAGAAAGAATTTATTTCTAATATTCTATGACATTAATATGTATTTTAGGCTGTTCATCTATTTCTCACATTTTCAATGATTTATTTGGAATTGCTCAACAGTATGTGTCCATCCTTTTTTGTAAGAATTCCAAAGTCAGGATACTTTTGAAAACTCTCTTACCCTTTTCTGCTTTCCTGATATATGACTGTTAATTTAATCATTCAAATAAATCTCTCGTATTTTGGGGTTTTCTCGGGTGTTTTTGTAAAAGTAGAAATCTTATAAAATGACTATTACTTACAGTGTTATAAAGTTTATCAAACTCTGCATATCTCCTGAAGACAAACCATTCACTCCTACCCACTGAGACCAGAACTTTATAAACCTGTGGAAATAAAAAATAATATAATTAAACAAAATTGAATTGCAAAAAAACCCACTAGCTACTTAAATATGTGAAACCTGTTTTCATATTCATGAAACTGATATTAACATTAATGTCTATATATGATTCTCTAATATACATAAGCATATCAACTAAAACTCTTATTGTATCTCGACAAAAGGTGATATTCTATTTTTAAAATGTTGCTGGGCACAGTGACTCATGCCTGTAATCCTAGCACTTTGGTAGGTCAAGGCAGGAGGATCACTTGAGGCCAGGAGTTTGAGACCAGTCTGGGCAATAGTAAGACCCTGTCTCTAAAAAATAAATTTTAAAAATTATAGCCAGATGTGGTGGTGCATGCCTGTAGTCCCAGTTACTCAGGAGGCTGAGGCAAGAGGATCTCTTGAGCTCAGGAGTTTGAGTTTGCAGTGAGCTATGATGACACCACAGCACTTCAGCCTGGGCAACAGAGCAAGACCTTGTCTCCAAAAAAAAAAAAAAGTTATGAAATATTTCTGTAATTTTCGAAGAGTAACATGGTGAACACCCGTGTCTCATTACTTACATCTAGTAAATGCTATTTTGCCATTCTTACTTCAGTTTTTTTCCAAGAATAAAATATTATAGATTGAATTGATGTCATTTTCCTCTCTTCTTCCTCAAACATAGTTATTACTTTGAAATTAAAAAGTATTTTCAAAAGTGATGCCTAGCACATAGTAAACACTCAATTATTAGTTCTCCTCCTTCCAGGTCATCTATTAGACACTATTTTTCAAACTAAACACTTATCCTCAGATTTCTTAATTCCATCTTACATGTGTTTAATATTTTCATGTACACATAATCTCATATAATCATAATCAACAACCCTATGAAGCAGAACAGATATTACAACTCCACTATACATGAGGAAATGACAGCCCAAGAAGTTATGTAACTTGCCCAAGTTCACAAACTTAATAAAAAACATAAAACTGATACTAAAATCTAAATCTAACCCTCTACACACAAGAACCAGTATCAAATCAACAACAGTTATAATTCGGAATTAACCCTCATAATTCTTCACACAGGCCATCTTAGAATATAATTCAACATACCAATGTTAAGAAAACAGTTTGGAACCCCAAAGGTCTTGTACCATTTCTAAAGGGAAAATAATAAGAATCCAGGTATATGACGAAAGGCTGTCTGATGTATGGTTTGGGTTACCAATCTTACTATTATACAGTGATGACTAGGGGAAAGAGATATGAGTTGCTTTGGGGTTTATGATACAATTGTCCACAGTCTGTTAGACAACTTAAAAGAAGAAACAAGATTTATTTCAGAAGACTAGCATACTAAAGTGTATACACTATCCCTTCCCATGAAAGATAGGTAACCTACACTTACAAGTTCATAGATAATATTGTGAGGAAAGCACCTCTTTGATACTGTATGTGATTTTATGACATGAATTCTGTAGTACTGTTTAAAATAGGATCACACTGGCTGGGTGCAGTGGCTCACACCTGTAATCCTAGCAGTTTGGAAGGACAAGGCAGGAGGATTGTTTGAGGCTAGGAGTTCGAGACCAGCCTGGGCAACATAGTGAGACCCTGTATCTACAAAAAAATTTAACAATTAGCCAGGTATGGGGGTGTGTGCCTGGAGTCCTAGCTACTTGAGAGGCTGAGGCAAGAGGATTGCTTGCGTCCAGGAGTTCAAGGCTGCAGTGAGCTGTGATGATGCCACTGTACTCAAGCCTGAGTGACAGAGAGACCTTGTCTCTTATGGAGAAGGTCATATTAACAGGCTGACCCAGAGTTTCACTGAAAAGCCTTAGAATGTAAAGCTATATCCTTCCATGAGAGAGGGGATAAGGTATCACCAGGAAGGTGAGGAAAAGACATTGGTATCAGTCACCTGGGCAAGGGATGCATCATTCAGATGGAGAGGAAATGAGTGCTTGGGCACCCTACATGAGGTGGGTAATCTGGCCCTTTGGGTCTTACCCAAGGAGGCACCAAGTTGTCTTAGAGGAAGCTATCAGGTGAAAAATGTTAGAATTAGTTGTAAGATGATACTCCCCACATGAAGAGAGTGCAGAAGTGGACGGTAAAGGACCTCACCAAGGTGCCAGTGAAGCTGACGGAGACTAGATGACAGATTTATCTCACACAGCACTCAGGAAACAGAACTGCTACAAGGAGATAAAACACTTAGGCTTATATGACTGAGTTTCTTGAACTCTTTGTGCTGACTTCCTGGTGAGAAGAGTGGGCCTTAGAAAGGTCAGGTGGCCTCCCCTGGCAGCCTAAGTATAGCCAAGACTACAAGCAAGTCTAGGTTCCAGGTTGGAGCAGCTCTGCAGAACACATATTTACAGGAAATAAGATAAAGCTTTGTGAAGCTATTAATAGTATGTTTTATAAACAACTGCGTATTAAATAAGTTCTAATAAAAAAACCAATAAGGAAAAACAAAAATTAATTAAATTTTTAAAAATACTTCCATTTGCAAAAAAAAAAACCAAAACAGGATTTCACAGGAAGCAGTACAATACTTATTACAATATGAAATGATCTTATATATTTTTATTTTAGTATTTCCTTATTGTCTGTCCTGCCCCACTAGAATGCAAGTTCCTTGAGAGTGAGGACTGTGTCACTCTTGCTATCCACTGTACCCGCAGTTCCTAGAACAGTGCCTGGCATAACACAGAAACTCACGATTTGTCAAGTGGATGGTCAAGACATCCTAGAGTGTAATGCATTTCTCTGTTAGAAGTTTTCCAGTATAGAGCTATATAAAAGACATATGAGAACTTAACAAATACTCAGTGATACAATGTTTATTTTTGTTCCTAAGTATAACGTAGGCCTGCTGAGGCTGGACAGAGTCTGTGTTGGGTGGGGTGGGGTCCATCTGCGTGGACTAGAACCAGGTTTCTTAAGGACTGAGGACTGCACTGTACAGACCAGCAAATAACATATGAACTAGTACTACTTTTCATTCAACACCAATTCAACAAATATTTACTTGAACTTCTACTAAGAGCTGGTGAAACAATAGTGAGGGAAGTCCTTGCTTCAAAAGACCCTGTATTCTAGTCAGGGACAGCACACATAAATAAACACAAAATGTCAGGTGGTGATAACTGCTATTTAAAAATTAAGTAGGGCAAGCGGGACAGAGAGTGAAAGGGGAAGGGTGGGGTGTGAAGATACTACTTTATATAGGGTGGTCAGAAAAAGCTTGTCTAAAAAGGCAACATTTGAGAATCTGAAGGAAGGAGATGAACAAGGTGATCTGGATAGGACCTCTGAGAAGTCAGGGCACAGCTTGGGAACAGCTGGGTAAGAGTGATACTATAGGTCTCCCTAACCCTCTCACAGAAGGCATAGAAATACCTCTACCCTGAAAAGTCAAAAGACACCTGAGATAACCAGCTACTGACATTTGCTATGTGTGAACTTCCATCAAACTTGGCAGGAGGTGAAGTCTCTAAAGGAGAGAATGGCCCAAAAGTAAAAATAAGGAGAAGGAAGGAAGGACGACTTTCACACATTCTACTATTTTATCCAAGGTATATTAACCCTTGTTTACTTTACTTTCAATGTGATGGTGCTAAAAACTTGCTTGTATGAATGCGTAACAAATGCAGTTTCAGATATTCCTGCAACACAGAGGCTGAGGAGAGGAAAATGGCCAGACACACATTGCAATTTCTCGCTCTGGTCTTTGGTGCAGGGTATGGCAGGTGTGTTTGTTAAGGCAGGAAACATGGGACAGAGAGGCTGTTTCCCTGCTCCTTATCTGAGGCCTGGAGAGAAAGCCTGGGGGCACCCAGCCCCACCTAGTTAAGGAGGCAGAGTAGAGTAGCCAAAGGGTGCAGTTTAACTCCTCAGCTTTCCTCAACTCCCATGTGACATGGACTCTGAGTTGAAAGTCACTAGTCATGGGGCTCAACTGGCAGGGGCCAGGTGACCCCCTTATTGGAGGTGAGGGGTGGACTATTGAGCCAGGAGCATCTTAGGGCATGTCAAAGCCTAGGGGGCTGAGCTAGCATTGAGCTGCCACAAGACCCTGGCCAACCAACAAAGAAGAGATCACAAGTTAGTTCATGATACCAGTGAAATGCCTTAGGGCTGGATCAGGTCAACCACAGTCAGGTATCTGCCAGATCAGCCATTCCACAGCTAGAACGGCAAAGACCTAGAGGGATGACAAGAATGCAAGAGCCTTCACCAGGCTACTATGAGGTCATCATCAACTCAACAAATACTGTGAAACAGAACACCCCTCCTCCTATAAACCATGATGCCAACCTGGAGGAGGAGGAACGTGTGTTCAAATAAGAGAAAGAGAGCAAAATTTAGACAGCTTGGGCATTCTAACCTAAAATAACTTTAAATTGTTAGATCAAACTAAGTGTTAAACAGAATTGGGTTAAATGAGTTTCTTCATACTCCTCAGTTAAGGGGGGCAGGGGACATACAGGGAAGATGAGATCAGCTACAGACAATATAAATGACCTTTTTTCAGGGTAAAGAGTGTAGGAGGTCTCTGTACATATTAACTGTATATATTAACTGGACTATTGGAAACTAAATACAATATTGTATATTTCAGTACATTAATTAGAAAAGTGACTACTCTCCAATAATAGTCACTGATACACTGATTAAGCAAATATTCACTGTGTTTACTCTTTATAAAGTCCTATGATGATTAAGAAATAAAACCAGAAATGGGCTTTGCCTTTAAGGTGGAAAAAAAAGATAAAATACTGGATTAAAGATTTTTTTAACTGAGGCAGAAAATGATGTCCTAAGGAAGACACTGTAACAATTTCAGGAGAATGTTCTGGTTGACATGGGATCAATGACTTCAAGAGTAAAATTTTAGTGTGTGTGGAGATCCATATATACGCACATGCACATTTTCTTGTTAGAGGATTAATCAAATAATTTTACGAAATTCTCCAAGAATTTGGAGAAAAATTGGCAAAAATCTGAACTAAAAAAGGAAAATTTATTCCATTACAGTGGCCAGGGAAGACTTTGTGGGGGAAATATCATTTGAAAGAAGTAAAATGTGGATATGTGGTGATGGGGGAATGGGGTGTTCTAGGTTAGGAAAGAAAAGCAGAGATGGAAATAGTCTCTATATTCATTTTTTCCCATATGCTTTATGTTACATACTTACAGTAAACCTCTTCTTTTTCTCTCTGTGTTCATCAGAGCTGGGAATGCTTACACTTGGGCAGCTTTCCTTGTAGTCCATGGTATAATCTCTTTGAGTTTAATGCCTCAAAAGGACACCAGAAAAGTCCGAAGAAATAGTCAGCAGAGGATAAACCCAATTAACTAATCCAAAACATAAAACCTCTTGAAGTAACGTTCAAATTCCATCATGCAACCTTAACCAACAGGAAAAAAAAAAAAGAAAGAAAGAATTGATTAGCAAAACAATTGTTTTAAATACTACGCCTTGTCATTCCTGTGCCTAGGACCCATTTTATGTTTATTCCAGCAGGAATTTACTTTTGCTTATAAGTCTCAGTCCACATTAGAGATTAAGTTTATGTTCCTATCACTAAACCACAATCAAACGTTTATATCCCATCTACCTTCCTTACTACTAGGAAATTCCAGGAGCTTATACACCACAGTTCATGTAGACTAAAGGCTAATGCTCACCTAAAAAGCTCTACTAGTTGGATGTGGCTTTCAGACTTGCGGAGTTTGCAGAACAATTCAGATTACAATCTTAAACAGTAGGTAACTATTGACCCCTGTTTTACAAATGAAGCAACTGAGACACAAAGAGGTAAAATAATTTACTCCTCCAGGATATGAACTCAAGACTCCATAGTACTGACTCTTAACCCCTGTACTATGTGCGTTTTAATACCTGTGGATGATTCTTATGCAAGGAACCCCTGGTCATACACATTATGGCATATCTTCATACAGAAGAAATGCAGTATGTTAATATCATTCTACAATGAACAAGGGGTGTGAGAAGTCACACTGATGTCACCTTTGCTACACATAGCAGCCCATACTCTCTGCTGACACCAGGTAATACTTTTCAAAGGGTCAGTTTGCCTGGGTAATTTTCCTTCATGATTCATTCCAGGAAATCACTCTAACAAATCTGACCACTGTAAATGTCAGCTTATAACCTTATTCAGGTATAATGAGTTTTAACTGACTAGATGGTGTTTCCTTTGAAATGATTGAAAACTTACCTTGTTGGATTTGCTGCTGGAAATTCATTCAAGAAGGATTTATATGTAGCTGAATTTGTGGTTAGAAAATATGGAAATGTAACTGGCTCACTCCTAAATGCAGAGTGCAGCATTTGTCTGTAAAAGTTACAGCACCTTAAAGGCCTACAACAGCAGCTGCTTTGGCCCCAGTTAGACCAGGGCAGCACCTAACCAGGGCCCTGCCCTCCTGTCACAGCTTAAGCATGAGAGCAGGTGGAATCCATGTCCCTTCTAAGGCTAACTGGCCTTGTCTAGGAGCCTCAGAACCCACATTAGCCCATCCTTCTCCATTGTCACATAGAGTGTAAAGGTTATGAGCTACATTTTCCACACCTCTCCCTTGAGACAATGGGACTCAGAGGGTTGTAAGGCTCGCTGGTACTTTATGTGTGAGCTTAAATATCTGTTTGTGCCTATTGTGCCGTAGCACACAGGAACAGAATTCCAGGAAGACATAAGGCCTCAGATCTTCCCTTTGGAAGAAACAGTAAGGTATCACATGAAGTGGCATCAGGAATAAAGAAGAGGAAAGAGCTGGTAGGCAGGACAAGTTGTTTATACAAGGTGCCCAGGGGACATCCAAGAGTACACACACAGCAGGCAGTTAGGTGTAGAAGCCTATACTCAAGGTGCACACTCACACCTGGGCCAGAGGTTCCAATTTGGCAATTGTGCTAGATAATCTCCATTTATGCTGCCAGATTTGCTCTTTCCCACCTGCCACATGAGAAGGCTGACCTCTATGGACTGTACACCGAGGCAGCTCACCTTCTTGTCCTTGGCTTCTGGCTGGGTTCAGGCAATGCCAGGCGCTAGTAGATAGAGGGTAGGAGAAGCAAGATGCTAAGGTATTTATTCCCCCTGGTCCCTCTTTGACATAAGTGCCTAAGGCCACAGTTCCTACCAGGCAACCCCTCTCCCACAGCTACAGGTGAAGCTTCCTGACTTCGTTAGTAAAGAGGGTGCTTCACCAGGCCTTGCTGGTTCCCATAACCCCGCCCACAACATCTTAGTAAACAGTCCCTTTGTTTGGCTCCCTTCAATTAATTTTGAGTGTGCCATGTACCATGTGACTGATACAGTTAATGGGCACCAAGAATGACCCCAGAAAACACAGCCTTGAAAATGGGATGTGTATTTGCTAAGTGCCCTGACAACCTTCCTACAGAGGTAGGGGATGGCACACAGTGACATCATGGTCACTCAAACTACCTCCTGTGCACGGTGTCTCAGGATGGAATGCAGCTGGAGGGCAGGGTGTGTGAAGTCCAAGTGGCTGATGAAAACAGTGACTTCAGAGATTGTAACATGGCCTGGGGCTGCTTCTGGCTGTCCTTGAGAATGTGCACAAAGCAAATGACAAACTATAAGCTGTGAATTTCCAAACAGATGGGTGGAAAATCTATAGCTGTTTTAAGGACTGTTTTATCTCTTATAGTTGCCGAGCTGATAGGACTAAGGATCAAGCCCAAGGTTTGATGGCAAGAGTTGCAGACCCAATTAAACATGCAAACTTGCAAAGTCTTGTGTGCTCACATAGGGCACTGGCTGAAAAGGAGAATGAAGCTGAATCACAGATGCAGGCATATGGATAGACACAGATGAGACTAAGAATACTGAACCCTAAATTCAGCTGAACTTCTCTGCTGAAAGCAGCAACCTATACCCCACTAAGGAGACACAGCCTCCCAATGCCTGCACCACCAATAAAACCCTTTCAAGTTGTTTCACAAGTGGATGCCAATTCTCTTCACCACCTACTCCCACCACCCTTCATTACCTCATAACCCAAATGAGCCCAGAAAGAAGCTCAAAGCCTACTCTGGGAGAAGACTGCCTTTATACCAAAACATTTGCAGAATCTCAACAATTTTTACCAGCAAGAGTCTAGGGAGCACATACAGGAGTATACTCAAACCAAAGAGGACCAAATACAAGATTACTGTGACCCTTTCAATAGCCACGCGTGTATACTGTTGATCTTTCTCCAGGCCCTTCCCAAGAGGAACCTGCAGCAATTTCCAACGGTGACTGTCCATTGCAGAAAGGGAAATACATAATCCCTCTAAGGGTTACTGGATACGAGCTCTAAACTGACACTAATCCCTGGGAACCCAAAATGTGGTCCCTTAGTCAGAGTGAGACTTCCAAAGTAAGAGATGAAGTCAGCCCTAATGTCTCACAGTGAGTTCAATGGGACCATAGGGTCATCCTGGGTTTATTTCCCTAGTCCTTGAATTTTAGTGGAAATAGATATACTTAGTAACTGGCCAAACGACCACGTTGGTTCCCTGTCTTGTGTCATCAAAGCTATAATGGGAAAAAGGGCCATGGGGTAGCCCTGAAACAGTCTCCCCTTCCTCCACTAAGAAGAAACTCAAAACTATATCATATCTGTGGGAGAAGCTCAGAAATCTATACAATTATCAAAAATGTAAAAAAAGCAGGGATGTTAAATCCTATTATATCCCCAATTAACTTGCCCATTTGCCTGGACCAACACTGGAAAGATCTTAGAACATGACTATGGATTACCACAAATTTAATCAGATGGTGATGCCAATTATAGGTATGATTCTAAATGTGATGTTTTTTGCTGGTACAAATTAGCATAACCTGGTATCTGGTATATAACTATTTACCTGGCAAATGCTTTCTTTTCTATCACCATCAGTAAGGACAATAAGAAGCAATTTGCCATGAAGTGGCAGAAGCAGCAGCATACGCTCATTGTCTTACCTGAGGTCTATGTCTACAATGTCATAATATAGCCTTGCAGGGACCTTGATCGCCTTGATAGCCCACAGATCACCCCACTGGTCCATCACACTGATGGCATTATCTTAAATGGACTTGATGAACAAAATGTAGCAAGCACCCTGAATAACTAGATGGGAGAAAAACCCACTGAAGTTCAGGGATCTGCCACATTGATGTTTTCTAGGGTTCTACTGGTCTGAGACAGGATATCCCATCTCAAGTGAGAGAAATTAATACACCTTGTACCCACTTCCACTGAGGAGGCAAAAGAACTGGTGAGCTTCATATTTGGATATGCTATTCTGACCCATTTACTGGGTAACCCATAAGGCTGCCAGTTTTTATTGAAACCTGTTCCAAGAGAAGGTTCTACAGTGATGAAAGCAGCCCTAACTCTTGAGCCTATGCCTCAGCACACCCAGCAGCACTGGAAATGACATGGCAGACAGGAATGGGTTAAGGAGACTCTGACTGACAAGCACCAAGAAAAGAATAGGAGTTGTAGACCCCTTAGGGTTTGCCAACAACTGCTGTCTATTTGGTTCCTGGCTTGCTACTCAGCCCACGTAGAGATTAGATACCTGCCTATGGAAAATCAAGAGACTATGTAACAAGGCCCATCATGAACAGAATATTATCTGACTCACTGAATCGCAGAACTGCACACGTACAGCAGCATTCTACTTGGTACAGTAAAAGCAAGACTGGGCTGGGTGCAGTGGCACACACCTGCAGTCCCAGCTACTTAAGAGGCTAATGTGGGAGGATAACTTGAGCCCAGGAGTTCTGGGCTATTGTGCGCTATGGCAATCAAGTGTCTGCACTAAGTTCAGTGTCAATATGATCACCTCCTGGCAGAAGAGGACCACCAGGTTGCCTAAGAATGGGTGAATAGGTGAATAGGCCCAGGTCAGAAACAGAGTAGGTCAAAACTCTTTTGCTGACCAGTTGTGGGATCACACCTGTGAATAGCCACAGCACTCCAGCCTGGGTGACACAGTGAGACCTCATCTCTAAAAAAAATTAAAAAAAAAAAAAAAAAAAAAGCAAGACTAGGCCTTAGCAAGTCTGCATGGCACAAGAAATTGCAGGGACTGGTGGCATAGACTCCGCCTGGTACTTGTTCCTCCCTCCTTGTTAGCTCTCTCCAAATGCACACTTAAGGCTTATGGGAAGGATCCTAAGGTCCGTTAGCAGAGGAGGAAAAAGTCAC
>CAUYPO010089428.1:0-13842 GCA_963574435.1 Cheirogaleus major
GGGACTACAGGCATGTGCCACCATGCCCGGCTAATTTTTTCTATATATTTTTAGTTGGCCAATTAATTTCTTTCTATTTTTAGTAGAGACGGGGTCTCGCTCTTGCTCAGGCTGGTCTTGAACTCCTGACCTTGAGCGATCTGCCCGCCTCGGCCTCCCAGAGTGCTAGGATTACAGGTGTGAGCCACCTCGCCCGGCCCAAGCCCTCATTCTTTCCATAACCTCAAGATGGGTATACAAGCTTCCATACCCCACTGAGGGGTACAGTAAGCAGTCTGTGATTTCCTCCCCCACTTGCATGTTAATATATTCGTATGCCATTTCTCCTATTAAACTGCCTTTTGTTGGTTGACTTTTCAGCAAACCTTCAGAGGGTAGAGAAGTTTTTCCTTAGCCTCTACACCAGCTTCGATGCAAGACAAATGGTTCAGGAACCACCCTGCTTTGTTTTCTCTTCCTCGAATTATATATGAGCTCTGTTACTAGAAACAAAAATTTGCTCTCCTAAATTTTCCACACGGGCCTCCAAGGAGTTAAAAGACAAAACTCATTTTCCAGTTTGTCTGGCTTCAAGCCTGATTCCCAGACGCGATCCAACACTAATCGCCATCCAAATGCCTGTCAGCAAGACGGTCATTATGTACTCTGGCATGTAGTACTGAGGCAGTCTTGGGCAATGTTGTTATAGCATTATGTTATAATGATACCCGTCCTTGTTTCCTGCACATCTCGCAGATGCTTATCCACCAACGGGGTGTTAGCTGACAATCATTCTGAACAAGCCCGGACAAAAGACATAATAGCGGTAACCTAAGGAACTTCTGAAGGAATATACGGCTAAGGCTTGAGAATGTTCGGCCAGTTCGATATTCTCTTACAGGCAAGTTGAACGTGAGGCAGCACTTCTACCTTGTCCTGTTCTGCCTTTGACCTCTCTTCATGCTCTCTTGTCCTGCCCAGAATAATGTCACTTTACTCTTCTGTTATCTTAAAACATGTAGACTTTAAAACATGGAACACTGGGGAAAATTCTTACAAGCCTTCAGCCCACCCACCCCCCACCAACTAGAGGGACAAAAATGCGTAAGGAGCTGAAGGTAGGTGTGGCATTTGCAGAACTGCTAAGGAGAGGCTGTCTATCCTGTCCCCTCGCTCCTCCTGGGATGGGTGGGAAAGGTTTGTGCTATGGTCAGGGACATTTTGGTCTCAGCCAGGCCAGACGGAATTCTGGGGAAATGTTCCCATTGAAATCCAGGGAAGTGGTGAGGAGAAAGCTCCTGAAGGAAGAATCTGGGTGGTGGTATGTGTGGTTTATTTTCCAGTCTGTGTTTTAAGAGGTTTCCAAGCAGGTTTTAATTAACCTCCAACTGAAACTTGCTAAACAAGTTTTGCAACCCAGGTTATTATGTTAGTATTTTTCTGGGTGTATTGTCCTAGGTTTGAATTTCATGAAGTTTATTATTCTTTCTAACTACAACTGAATGGGAAAAAAGTAGAGTGTACTTTGTAAAACCTAGGTATTTCCTGGTAATGACTTGTAGGAAAGAATGGTATCTCCATAACTTTTGCACCAAGAAAAGAAGTGAGAATTTAAAGTTGACATTTGCAAGTGATAAAAGACAAAACCAAAAGTCTTCTTTTAAAGAATATGCCTTTCTTCTAATGAAATATACACAAGCTTTTGGTTCAGATGATAATTATTTGAGATTTACCTTTTAAAACAAACCCTTAGGTTTCATATGCTCCAATCCCTAGGGGACAAATTCAAAACAGCTTATTTCTTTCTAGTCTAATCCATCAAGGCCTGCCTTTTAGAAATATTTTTAATGGGCACCACAACACCACATGATCTTTCTGGAATAATAACCACTGGATAATCATCACTTTGTCCTCATCAAAGGAGCCACTGAGAAGAGTAGACTTGAGGAAAACACAAAAAGACTAGGATGCTGCCCTAGAGGCCTCCATCCCGTAGCCCTCAGAATAATCACTTGATGTGATCTCTCATAAATTATTCTCTAAAGTCATTTATATAAGCCTCTGCCCCAAGCATATAGGAGTCATCCAGTTTAGGGCCATCAAATTGGTAAATATTTGCCACTTGAGCTATACAAGAACTTTCCGAGAGACTGAATTTTAAGGGACTCGGGTTCCAAACCTCAACTTTGACATATACTCTTTCTGGAAACGAAAATGCGCCTGAGGTTAAGAGGTCACACTTCCCCTTCCCTATCTCCCCGTAGGTTATTGCCCTTTTCCCACTTGACTAAAGAAAGGTGTACCTCTCACCCACCCTGAATCCTAGCAGAGTGTGCTACCTCAATGTGTAAAAACCTCTGGGCACCAGCTGGGCACAGTGGCTCATGCCTATAATCCCACCAACTCGGGAGGCTGAGGCAAGAGGATCACTTGAGGCCAGGAGTTTGAGACCAGCCTGAACAACACAGTGACACCCCATCTCTACAAAAAAAATTTAAAAAGTAGCCAGGCATGGTGGCAGGTGCCTGTTGTCCCAGCTACTTGGGAGGCTGAGGTGGAAGGATTGCTTGAACCAGTTCAAGGCTGCAGTGAGCTATGACCGTGCCTCTGCACTCCAGCCTGGGTGACAGAGCAAGACCTTGTCTATAAAACATAAAAATAAAATAATAATAAAAAAATAAATAAACCCTCTGGGTACCAAACCAAAGAACAATTCAGGAAGTAAATCTCCAGTTCCCTGGAGAGTTAAGCCAGTTTCTCAGATTGCTTAGAACACATACCAGGGTTTTATTTCAAATTCCACAAAGAGACTCCTGAGTAAGCCAATTCAAAGATTTCTTTTTTGGTGGAGATATATAAGGGATACAATAAAGGAACTACTGGTTACAGAGTGTCAGCAGCCGGTCAGCTGGGGGGTAACCATAACTTTCCAGAAAAAGATGACTCAAGCTTTTATCAGGATTGCTGACTACCTTCCAGAAGAAACTGCAAATTATATCAGACATAAAACTTCTATCCCAGACTAGGTTTGGGACAATTTTCTTTCTCAAGACCTGAAAAAAGAAAGCTTTGGTAAAACAAAAATATTGGAGGGAATAGCAACTTTTTCATCCAGGTGACAAACTGCTTTATCTAAGCATTAGAAGTAAAGTGAGATATTTCACGTTTATCTGAATTGAAAAATAAAGTCAGATTTTCTTTGAATATTTCCATTCCCCTTCTCCTACGTAACATCCCCTCTTCCTTAGCTCTCAGCTTTAAAGCCACTTCCTCAGGGAAGTCTTCCTAGGCCACCGGTCCACCTCCTTCTAGTAACATTCCTTCATTGCATTTTTCCCTGTTATGACTTTCTGTTGTTTCTGAAATTCTTTTTTTAAGATCTGTCTCTCCCATTAGAGTACAAGCTAGAAGGCAAGAATCCTGTCACTTTTAGGTGTTTAGGTCCACCACTGTTTGATGAGCAGGAAGAGGGCTAACACTCTGTATAATTCTTTAAAAATTAGTTTGATTTGGCTGCTTGGTTTGATGGTGAGTACTGGCTTTGCCATTAGTTTAGAGAGCAAGCACTTTCCATTAACTGAATGAGCTAAATGAGCTATGCCAAGATTTTGAAGCAACACAAATAGATTTAAAGCATGTGCATAATAATGTACAGGACACCGGAAATAATATTCTTTGCAACCTTTTAACCTATGGTTTTACAAATATGAGACATCAATTTGAAATAGGCGAGGGAAAACTTGTAAATGAAATTTTAAAAATGCAAAATATGTGAGGGGATACATAGTTGTTCAAAATTGTTTTAGGGCATATGTAAGCAAAAATGTTTAAAGCAAACTGAAATAGTACAGTCACCGTGCTAAGGCAGGACTCCCATTTTTATTGTTCCTGGGTGGGCGTCAGTCAGCATCTGCTTGAACACATTCAGCCACAGGGAAATTACTACCTACCTGGTAGCTCAAAGCATTGTTTGAAAGCTCTATTGGTCAAAACGTTCAGCTAGCTTGGAGTTGAAAGCTGTCTCTCTGTTTCCACTCACCCAATTGTGGCCTTAATTCTGCACATTAGAGCAGGAGTACTGACTGCCCCATCCACTGATGATTCAAAGATAGACACGTCAGATATCCAGTCCTTCAATCATTCTTTATTAAATATAATTTCTTGGCACGGCACCATTCTTCTTTGAAGGTCTCCACTCCCCTTCATCTAAGTAACTTCCTACTCTTCCTCAGCTCCCAGCTTAAGGTCACTTCCTGCACCTCCAGGCAAGGTGTGCATTTTCTACACAGGGAAAGGAGGAAGGCAGAGAGTAAAATAGCCAGCTTTTTCTCATATAACTTGGCGTTTTTTCTTTTTAATTCTGAAGAAAGCCATTTCCAAGCACTTCCACCTACATCTCATTGGCTGAAATGTGTCACATGGCACCCCTTAGCTGTAAAGGAGTCTGAAAATTCTAGCATTTTGCTTTCCAGTTTCTCTAGCAGAGAAAGTCATGTGTGTAAAGTGAGCAAGGTGATAAAGTATATATTGCAAGAATTACAAGCTACAATTAAAAAATTTGGAAGATTATGAGGAAAACCGAATAATCAGTTAACAAAGTAGTTACTTAAAAAAACAAAGCAAGCCCCCCCAAAAAACTTTGTTTAAAGTTATGTGACTTTCTTTCTTTTCTTTTTTCTTTTTTTTTTTTTTTTGTGAGACAAGGTCTCTCTCTGTCACCCAGGCTGGAGTGCAGTGGCATGATCACAGCTCAGTATAGCCTTGAACTCCTGGCTCAAGTGATCCTCCTGCCTTGGTCTCCCAAGAAGGTGGGACTACAGGTTCATGCCACCATGGCTGGCTAATTTTTTTTTAATTTTTTAAATTTTTTATAGACACAGGGTCTTGCTATGTTGCTCAGTCTGGTCTTGAACTTCTGGCTCAAGTGATCCTCCTACCTCGGGCTCCCAAAGTGCTAGGATTACAGGCGTGAACCACTGAGCCTGGCCTATGCAACTTTCTAATTGGTTTATAGTGAAAACAGTTCACTAAAAATTCAGAGTCTCAAATAATAAAAAGTAGTATATGTGGCCTGACATTACTTTGTCCTTAAAATTTTCCAGTGACTTTTCTTCCCACTTCCAACTTCAACTGTCCTATCCCAAAATGTCAAATGATTGTGACTTGCATGTTTTCTAATCAGCATGTAAGTCAGAAATTCTAAAAATAAATTTTAAATTGTGGATCACACCATTACATAACTTTGTCTCTAAAGCAATTTAATTTTTATGGCAATTTAATTTTAAAAATACTTACACACAAATGTTCAGTTGATTATGATTAAGACAGTTTTCTTCTGGTGAATCAGCATGATTTCTTCATCAAATTAGTTATTTTGTCTGCTTTGTGGAGCACTGGTAGCTTCATTTCCTGTTAAGGAAACAGTTTCTTTAGAACTTGGATAAACCTTTGCCTTTATTATTTTGAGTACTGAAAATAAACAAAGAATATAAAACATGCACATGTATTTGAGGGATAGTATATCAAATATGTTTTCAGAATCATTTAAAGATTTGAAGGAGATTATTCTGACTGAAAAAATTATCTTTTAATATGAATATTTATATGGAAGACCTCTTTTTGAAGCTGTTCTGGCTGATGCTGTTGGATTCATGCCTAACTTCTTTTTCTAAAACAGAATCATATCATCATCACCATCTACACACTCCCACCTGTACTCTTAGAGTAAACTCTGGGATGGCTCTGGGGGTAACAGGCTCAATTTTCCCAGTATATGTTGAGTATAACATCCTGATGACTTTTAGGGAAGGTTTGCATCATTACTGTTTTATTTTCAAAAAAGTCTAAAAACAAGACTTTTAGTCTAAAGGATAGTGAAATGTCTAAAGGATAAAGAAGATGAAGACAAAGAGAATGCATTTTCAAATAGTCACATGATTTGCAAGCAGGGCAAGGGAAAAGAACAGGAAAAAAACAAAGGAGTTGTGAGAGATTGTAGGGAAAAATGTGCTGAGCAGCAGGGAAGGGAGATGAGCAACATACTGAACATTTTTTGAAGTGTTTATACAGGGATCGGTATGACACTAACATTAATGCAACATTAATGCAGAATCCTGTAGACAGAACAGGGTAACTACACACAGGGTTGTTTGGTTTCTGGGGTTTTTTTTATGGAATAGTACAGATTTTTAGTTTTCTGTCTGGAAAGCAAGTAAACAGAATTGCAAATACTGTGGCCTGTAGTGGCTGTAGTCTTTGTCTAGCCTACTCCTCCATTTATCTTCTTTCATTCATTTGCAGAACTCCTATACTCTCTGCATGGTGTTTTGGTAAGATGATCAGTCAGGATGACCTGCCCCTCTCCAAGACCCCTGCCCCAGGAGTTGGCTCAGGGCTGGGTGAACCAGGCCAACCAATGATTTCATGGCTCCCACTATTTCATGACAGTTCACAAACTGGAGGCTGTAGCCTGGGGCTGTTGGCTGCCATCTTCCCTGCCTTGAGGGTGAGCCTGCTGCAAAATGCAGCTGAACAGTGGCAGAACAGTCAAACCCAAAATAGGCCATTTTGACATAAGGATTACTTCAAGTTAAAGGCACTTGAAAAACAGCAGATGGGCGGGGCTCGGTGGCTCATGCCTGTAATCCTAGCTCTCTGGGAGGCCGAGGCAGGAGGATCGCTCAAGGTCAGGAGTTTGAAACCAGCCTGAGCAAGAGCAAGACCCCGTCTCTACTAAAAATAGAAAGAAATTAGCTGGACAACTAAAAATATATAGAAAAAATTAGCCGGGCATGGTGGTGCATGCCTGTAGTCCCAACTACTCGGGAGGCTGAGGCAGGAGGATCACTTGAGCCCAGGAGTTTGAGGTTGCTGTGAGCTAAGCTGACGCCATGACACTCTAGCCCGGGCAACAGAGTGAGACTCTGTCTCAAAAAAAAAAAAAAAAGAAAAGAAAGAAAAGAAAAACAGCAGATGCAAGAAGGACATCCTAATCTCCCTTTTCTTCCTGAAACAAGAGAGAAAAACTCCCATGTGAAAGATACCCTCCCTGTACCAGGAGAAAAGAAACATTCTTCAATGGGGAGTCACAGCCAAAAGATTTCTGTACAAATAAGCTTTGTTAAACTAATGCTTAACTTCCTTTAGCTGCCCCACATAATTTAGTTACTTTCCCACCATTGCCCTATTTTGTTCAACCAACTACAAAAGCATGTAGGTTTTGCTATTAATACTTCTTCGGGTCTTCATTTCCTTATGAGGGCTCCCATGTTACGTAAAACTGACATTAAATGTGTATGCTTTTGTGCTGTTCATCTATCTGATGTCAATTTAAGTCTCAGGCCAAGCCGGGACACCAAGGGGAGAGCAAGTTTTGAGTTATGACCTGCAGGAATCAGAGCCAAGCACTGGTTTTATTATACTTTCTGGCATAAGAAAAAAATCCTACTCTGTTCCCCGTCCTTGCATCCTTGAACTCCCATCTTGTACAGCATAAGCCTGGCATATAGTATAAGGTACCAGGTAAGACTTGGTAGATTCGGATTTTTTTTTTTTTATGCCAGAAAGTATAATAAAACCAGAATGTTTTTCTAATACGTGATCACATAGGTGGCTGGTCCAGGAACAACATTTACTGTGCATAAGTTACATTATCTTGTTTAATCTGCACAATCAACTTGTGAGGTGGATGTTCAAGTTTATGACCTTGGAATTTGGAACTGAGTTATAAATTGAGATAAAAACAAGTACCTCTGAATCCAAAATCTGCATAGGAAACTGCCTATAAACCCTCCTCTTCATCCCCGCTCACCAACCAACTAGCAAACTTGCACCATTTTATTATTACTATATCCAGAATCTCAGGGAAAAGGACATTCAAGGACAAAGCCTTATATATGCTAACTAAACCGGGACAAATTCTCCACTTGAGTTTTGTCAAATACATCTCCCAAGCAGCAAAACTATGTGATTCAGCTTTAGGAAAAACTAACCACTGGAGCAGACAACACATTTGCTTAGACAGTCTTAGGCCGAGCTTCATAACCCTGCCTGCGAAGGAAGGCCTCCTCCATCTGGGATGTAGGAGGAGGCAAGGCGCGCTGGGACCTTCCAATACCACAGCTGCAGTCCTTAACAGGATAGCCAGCATGGGCCTTTCATTTGCTTTGACTTCATGTTTGCGTTTCATTCCAAAGTTGCAAATAACAGGAAATGAACCATGGCGTTAGCCAGTTAACATCAAAGGTAGAAGGAGACCAGGACGAAGGCTGTTAAAAAGAATTAAAAGGGTAAACATTCCAGTGAGTCACAAGCATTCAATACTCATGATGAACCACACCAGAAGCAAAATCGCGTGGGAACCTACAAGTAGACATCCCAAGTAAGAGCAGACCTGGAGCTCTTTGAAAAGTGGAAAGTTCTATACAAATGTGAGAAATGATACGTAAGTCATAGTGAGGGTAAATAGATGGAAAAATGATTTTGTTCATGGAAATTAATTTGGGGACACACCAATTTGCAGTGCATGTATTTTATCCATTTGCTCATTCTCATAGAATGATCCTTGAGGGATCCTTGCCGTTATATTTATCAGACCATAAATGTCACAGGACTATGCGGCACTTCAACTTTGAAATGAAAGTTTGCGTGTTGTTCTTTAATAAAAATGGTAAATTTAAAAACCATGATGCTGCTGGGAAAAGCAGTAGTCATCTGCTCTTTCTCTTAGGCACAGTAGTTCTCAAGCCTGGAGAGCTTTACAAAAATACTGCCTGTGTCCCACCCCCTGGGGATTCTGACGTCTTTTGGTCTGAGGTACTTCCCAGACTTTGGAATTTTTAAAATTGCCCCAGGTGATTTGACTGTGTAGGAAAGGGCAAGAACCACTGTCTTCTAGACTGCCTAGGAAGCAAGGCAGCTGCTCAGAAAAAGAAGGGAATTATTTGAGGTAGGTGGAATCCACAACCCTGTTTCTATCCTCTTTGGTTTAGCACTCACCACCCCAGGATGTCCTCAGAGAGTTTCTACTCAAGAAACCTGGGTGGGCCGGGTGCGGTGGCTCACTCCTATAATCCTAGCACTCTGGGAGGCCGGGGCGGGAGGATGGCCTGAGCTCAGGAGTTTGAGACCAGCCTGAGCAAGAGCGGGACCCCGTCTCTACTAAAAATAGAAAAATTAGCCTGGCATGCTGTGTGCCTGTAGTCCCAGCTACTCGGGAGGCTGAAGCAGGAGGATCGCTTAAGCCCAGGAGTTGGAGGTTGCAGTGAGCTATGATGATGCCACTGCACTCTACCCGGGTGAAAGAGCGAGACTCTGTCTCCGGAAGAAAAAAAAAAAGAAACCTGGGCATCAGATAACACCATTTAATCTTCCCATTCTTTCAGCAGAAAAAGGTAGAGAGGAAATTTCCATGGCTGACATCTGTCATGTTGGTTTGCTTACCTCCACCATTTAGGCTAAGAGTTTTGACACAGAAAATGTTCAAAAATAGACTGTTTAAGAGATTGGACCTTCTCTGTGAGTGTTTTAACAGAGTACTTTAGTGTAAAGGTACAACAGTGCTTAATGTGAAACTTCTTATGCACATAATTTTCACCATAAAATAGTTATGTAACAGTAAGCATGCAGGAGCTTTGGCTTCTATCTAGGTGGGGTTTTTTGTTTTGTTTGAGACGGGATCTCACTCTATCACCCAGGCTGGAGTGTAGAGGCATCACCATAGCTCACTGCATCCTTGAACTCCTGGGCTCAAGTGATCCTCCTGCCTCAGCCTCCCAACTATGTGGGACTACAGGCGTGCACCACCATGCCCAGCTAATTTTTATTGTTTTTTTTGTAGAGAAGGGGTCTCACTATGTTGACCAGTCTGGTCTCTAATTCCTGGCCTCAAGCAATCTTCTCACCTCAGCCTCCCAAAATTCTGAGATTACAGGTGTGAGACATTGTGCCTGGCCTCTATCTAGTTTTATTTCACCTGTTTTATAATTAAAGAGAGCTCTAAGAGAGAAAAAGTGAATCTCTAACTCTTATCTGTGAGAATTCATTCTAGTAGAGGAAATATGGTTTAATGAGAAAAGACCAAAAAAACAACATAAAGAAGTGAAAATCATAGGTGGAAAATGAACATACGTTTTGAAGAGTCTGATATCAAAATGAAAGGGTCACTGATGTGACTTTGTTATAATTTCATTTTGTAATTTCAATTTGACATAAATTCTGTTCCATCCTTTTTTTCCCTCATTATCTGCCAAAAACATTGGTGTTTCCTTTAATCTGCAAACAGATCAAAATGTACATATCTCTGGGTTAAAATCAAAGGTGGAAAATAGTATGGAGATTCCTCAGAAAATTGAAAATACAACTACCATATGATTCAGCAATCCCACTTCTGCGTATATGGGCAAAAATGAGTTGAAAGCAGGGTCTCAGAGGGATGTCTGCACACCCATGTTCATAGCAGCATTATGTAGAACAGCCAAGAGGTGGAACCAACCCAAATGTCCATTGATGGATGAGTAGACAAACAAAATGTGGTATCCACACAATGGAATATTATTCTGCCTTAAAAAGGAAATCCTGTCACATGCTACAACATGATGAACCTTGAGGACATTATACTAAGTGAAATAAGCCAGTCACCAAAAGACAAATACTGTCTGATTCCACTTGAATGAGGCTCCTAGAGTAGTCAAGTTCAGAGACAGAAAATATAATGGAATGGTGGTTGCCAGGAGCTGGGGGGAGGAGGAAATGGGGAGTTGTTTAATGGGTATGGAATTTCAGTTTTGCAAGATGAAAAAGTTCCAGAGATCTTTCTCACAACAGTGTGCATATCGTTAACACTACTGAACTGTACACTTAAAAACAGTTAAGATAGGCCGGGTGTGGTGGCTCACGCCTGTAATCCTAGCACTCTGAGAGGCCGAGGCAGGCGGATCATTTGAGGTCAGGAGTTCGAGACCAGCCTGAGCAAGAGTGAGACCCCGTCTCTACTAAAAATAGAAAGAAATTAATTGGCCAACTAAAAAAATATATAGAAAAAAATTAGCCAGGCATGGTGGCCCATGCCTATAGTCCCAGCTACTTGGGAGGCTGAGGCAGGAGGATTGCTCGAGCCCAGGAGTTGGAGGTTGCTGTGAGGTAGGCTGATGCCACGGCACTCTAGCCCGGGCAACAGAGTGAGACTCTGTGTCAAAAAAAAAAAAAAAAGTTAAGATAGTAAATTTCATGTTATATGTTTTTTTTTAATCACAATAAAAAAAAAAATCTTGGTTTCAAACATCAGAAACAGAATCTAGGTAACTTAAGGCCAGAAAAATTTGGAAGCCTATGTGATCCCTCACAGAATCTCTGGGAAGACTAAAGATCCAGTCTTCAGTCTGAACTTCAGCTGAAGTTCTTCAACCTAGATTCTACCCTCGGCCAAATCCGAACTTCACAGAACAAATCCCTTTATTAAAAGGATTTGTTCTATAAAATTTGGACTCAGTCAAAAGGCTGCACTCAAGGATTCAGAAAGCCACATGTGGCCCCAAGGCCTCGGGTTCCCCACCCCTGGCCTAGAACAAGATGGGAATCACGAAATGTGTTCCCTTGAAGTTTGGAAGATGTGCATGTTGCCTTGACTGGGAAGCATCCAGTAATAAATCTCAGCTTTGCAAATATCACGAAAGAAAAACAACCAAAACATAAAAAAAGAGGAAGCCCGAGGTAAAGGAAGTCAAAGGGTTTAGGCAGCAGGTGCACCCCGTTCTAAATTAGGAGCGGGAAGAGTCGTGCAATTGCAGATTACGAAACAATGAAAGGCAGAGGAGGACTCAGCAGTCCTCCTGAAAGATATTCCATTGTGATGTAAGTATTTTTGATCTGAGTCTGTTCTCATTGTATTTTAAGAAAAAAAAAGTCTCTCTTTGGTGGGAGCTAAAAACAAAATCTGATTCATAGTGAATTTTCTTCCCAAAAGTTACACAAAGGGAAGTAATAATGCCAACTGTGAGAATCAAAGTAAAAATCAGATCTCAGCCCAACCCGAACAACCAATGGGAACAATAGACAATAACTGTGACTCTAATGAAATTCATTTCTCAGCTGAAGGCACTGGGTCGGTGTTTCTCTTGCAGTGGCCTTAGTACTAAATCAAACTTTTTCCCTTTCAGGGAAACAGCTCCCTTCAGAGTGAAACAATAGATATTCACACTGCATTTCATATTTTCTGGGTTCTCAGTGTTGCCTAAAATATCATGGCCTCCTCTTTCCCCCACAAGATGTGACAAGATTTCCTCTCTCGGGAAGGGGTCAGAGCTGTTCTAAGGACATGAGTGTGTGTAGGGTCGGGGTTAGCAACACAAGTCTGGAGAGTACTGATAAAGTGAGGGAAGGTGCAAATTTGGGATACGGATAAAACCTGTAAAAACAATCTTGCAGGTTCAACCCACTTGCAGGTTAAAGTGGGAACTGATGGCAATGGAAGGCAAAGATGACACCCTACATTCCTTTGTACAGTAACTTCCATCTTGTGGGAAACACCTGATTAAACAGGAGCTGCCATCCCATCGCCTGACTCTGGAGGAGAATTAGGCTCCAACTCACTCAAAGCTCAGGAAATATGTTTCTCAGTGGAAAGAGGGTTTATCTGATGAAGGGGGATGGAGTCCTGGGAAGACAAAAACAGCAGACACCCACTGGAGGGTGAGATTTTTAAGATTAAAAACCATGTCTTACTTACTATCTTTTTGTCTCCAGTGCTATGCCTGCCATTTACTGACATTCGGTAAATGTTAAAAGAATAGGACAAATAAGTTTGGTATCTGTATACCCAACACATCAAAACGAGCTCAGAGTTTAATGGCAGAAGTGGTTCTTGTATTATGACTGCTCCATAAGTGCTAAGGGAATGTGAGGTTGAATCAACTGGATTCCTTAGTGACCATGCCCACTCTGGCTTTTAGGCTGTTGTGGTACAGGCTCTAGTTGCCTACTAAATATCTACTCTCTAATTCTCTCTCAAAGGAATTCCAGTTTTTTCACTTGGCACACTGCTTCTCAGCTAAAAGACTACATTTGTCAGACTCCATTGCAGCTAGGTTAAGTTATAGGCAATGAGTAAGCTAAAGTATTGGGTGGAACTTTTGGGAAGTCTTGGAAGGGAGGTGGCATTTACTCCTTACTCCCTCTTCCATTCTACTGCTTGGAACTATGATGTGATGGCTGGAGCTCCAGCAGCCATTTTAGACCTTAAGGATGAGGACCATACCCTAGGGACAGCAGTATGGAAAGCTGGAAGGAGCCTGGATCCCTTATGTCCATGGAGCTGTCATACCAACCCTGGAGTTCTTATTTCTAAATTTCTTTCATTTGAGAAATAAACTTCTTTTTAGCCACTAGTTTTAGAGTCTCTATTACTCACATGTGAACCCAATCCTAGTTGATACAGCTGTGGTCTCAGAAAACATAGAACTAGGGAAGCAGTCTCAGATCCCAGTGCCATGCTTTCCTTTCCCTCTTCAAGCCATCAAATCCAGTTTAGGAAGGGTACCAGTCCTCAGCTTGAACTACTTTCTGACATATTCCTGTATAACCGCAAAGGTAGTTTAACTTGACTGGCAGTCTCTTGGTTCCTGACTCCTCTGCCCTGCTTCTAGAAGCCAGTTCAGTACCATAGTGCTTACTAAAAATTCCCCTTGCCTTGTCAAGGCCTACTTTTTCCATATGGCAAAATTGTCCAACACCTCCTTGTAATCTGATTAAACTAATTCATATAGTAAGAGAATAAATAATAGTCTTAAACTGGGGAGAAGGGTAGGAGCACACACATTCTCCAAGTCTCCAAGTATATAATTCAGAATGCATTTGGGTTTTTCTGTT
>CAUYPO010089432.1:0-20774 GCA_963574435.1 Cheirogaleus major
TCTATTATAAAGACATCTGCACCTGAATGTTTATGGCAGCACAATTCACTATTGCACGGTCATGGAAAAAACCCAATTGCCCATCAATTCATGAGTGGATAATTAAAATGTGGTATATGCTCACAATAGAATATTACTCAATTCTAAGAAACGACAGTGAGCTAGCACCATTTATGCTATCCTGGATTAAGCTTAAGCCAGTTATCCAAAGTGAGATGACACAAGATATGGAAAATGGGCTCCACATCTACTCGCCATCAAATTGGTACTGACTGATTAAAACTATGGTGCTCAAATGGTGGTAGTGTTTACCAGGGATTAGGGGGGAAGGGGAGACCCACATCATAGGGATGTGGTGAGCATTGTGTGTGGGGGGAGGGCATACCTCTAACCCTTCTTAGGGAGATGCAAAGATACACAATGTAACCAAAATGTAAAAAAAAAAAAAAAATCTTTTATCGGGTGGTGGGTAGGCGGGAGGGGGGAGGAGGAGAAGGGTGTATACTTACATAATGGGTGCAGTTCGCACCACCTGGGGATTGGACACTCTTGAAGCTCTGGCACGTGGGGGCGGAGGGGTGGCAGTGGCAATATATGTAACCCTAACAATATTTGTACCCCCATAATATGATGAAATAAAAGGAAAAAAATGCAGGCATCTCTAATCCCAGAGTGCCTGTATGTGCATTTATGTAATTAATTTGGCCTAAGAACCAGCAAAACTAAATAAATGCTAGACTAGAATCTATCAAAAAAACTCCCAATGATTGACTATTTGCTGCTGATTTCTGTATTGTAATATGCAGAATAGAAGTTTAAATTTTGAAATCAGTATATTCTCCTTATTTGACCTGGTATTTCTACAAAAGCCAATGTATCATTAAATGTACCCCACTTTTTCACCATATCTTTTAAATGTTTTCCACTATTTTTTAAATACATATGTATCTATGAAGAAATATGTATTAAAAAGTGATTTAGAACAGAACATTTGGAAATAAAATTCATTCTTCTTTGTATAGATATGTATTCTATTTTTCAAACCTTAATATACCGTTATTATTGTCCTTAACTATTAGCATCTACATCTGCAAGAAAGAAAATTTATTACATTGCAGAGATGTGGAACTTAAGATTTATTTGAAATTTTCAGAAGGATATCCCTCAATGTAATATATTTCTATAAGAACAGTACAGACCTTTGTCCTAGATGTTTTTATTAATAAATATTTTCAATTGTTATGAATCAATATTTAGATTAGATTTTGGTTCCACACATCTGAAGTATATTGAGTAATAGAGAAGTAATTGATTTCAATTCAGTTTACTTCAATTTCTTCAAGTTCATGATTAGGCAATTTGGAAAAATCTGTAGGAAATAATCTTCTATTTCCTTCTAGAATTAGAATGATTTCCTTCTGTACTTCTAGAAGTATTCTAAGGGAACTGCTAAGTTCATGGGTATAATTGTCTGAGTGAATTCTATAATCTATAAAAATATAGAAAATTCTTGCCTTTGAGTATAAGTGTTTTGAGTGAATTCTATTATCTATATAATCATTTTGTATTTCAGTGCTGTTACGTGTGAACAAAAGCAGTGGATATAGTCTTTAAAACGTTTTTAAAAATTAATAATTGCAAATAATCTTCTATCTTCTTTTTAAATAAATTAGTCTAAGTATGTGAGATAATTTTAATACTTATCTTTCTATTTCTTATCTTCTTCCATCCTGTTAATGAGCATAAATGGCTTCCAAAATATAAATATTCACAGGAGAATATTAGACCATTGTAAATTCACTTCGCATCCATAGTTGATAGTAGAATGATGGTGAGAAACTTCCCTCACTAAATGTCAATCAAATTCATCAGCGTGATACTTCTATAGGTCTGCACAACTGGAAGAAACAGTCACTCTTGTTTCATTGTTATGTATATTTATGCTGGTTCTCAATTTAATCAACAACTGGGGCTGGAACCATCCTTGAAACAGATTAGATGATTGGATTCTTTTTAATGTAATTCTGGAAATTGAACTCTATGCTTCTCTTAGACACTTCTTAAATATTTGTGGTCATTCAGTATAAGAATAGAAAATTTTTGGTCAGCCGGTATAATCTTCTTTTGCAAGCAGTGTATACTATTCTTGTACATACACCAACAATATTATATCTGAACAAGTGAGATCTAATCCAGAAGAATCTCAAGTAGATTTCACAACATTTTAGTGCCTTAGTCCCCTTAAATCATTTCAGCCATCACCTTAAAAACCTCTTTTAAAAGGATTGACCATCACCTCTTGTAAAAACTGAATTTGAGCAAGATGCATTTTATTAATCATATCCACAAGGCAGTCAAGACATTACTTCTCTTGGAATGAAAAGGAAAAGAATGATTTCACAAGCAGATGAAAATTACATATGTAACTCTACTTCTCTGGGTAGGATCCAGTACATGTTTAATCTTGAATTTTTCCATTTTCAAAGGCTTGCCAAGTTAGCTCTCAAACATTTCATGAAACATGTTGCTGTGAAGCTACATCAAACACTGGTCTAATTTCTGACAGGTTACTCTATACAATTGCACATACCTGGCCTACGAAATAGGGTGAACTAAAACTCATCAAAAAAGAATAAAAGGTCTCATATTACAATTCTTAAGGATTTCAAAAATCAATGATCCTTCAGAAGGAGAATAGGCCATTTATCATTACTGTCACTTTGATGTCAAGAAAAAAAAGAAAAACAGAAAAACATTGCCTTTTAACATTACAGTTGATATTACTAGCTGTAGAATTTACAAAGCACCTTACTCTTCCATTATTTCAATTAATTCTCACAATGTCTCATGCAGCCAATATTAATATTGCATATTGTAATAATTCCATTTGAAAGCTGAGAACTTGAGGGTCAAAGAACTTACATCATTTCCCAAGGTTATGCAGATGATACGTGATTGTTCTAGGATTCCATCTCCAAAAGATTGAGAGGGAAATCTTTTTTTTCCATTCTATTTCCATGTATATTTTACTAACAGTACATCTAACTATGAATTAAAGAATAATCTTTATTTATTTAAATAACCTTTGTTTATCAAGTTTTTTTGTTAATTAAATGCATCTACTCTTAATCTTATTTTATGCATACTATTTTTACATACTTAGAATGGCATAAATACTTCTTAGGTAAATCTATCCTCTATAAAAAATGTATATTATCTTTATTCTAAAGGTAAATGTTGTCATCATCATTACCTGACTGAAGTATCTGAAGAAAAAGAAAATCCTGATCATATTGCTTGTTTTCAGAATAAATTCTTTTGTAGAAACACATCCATGGACCTTAATCTCAGAGTTGGAAAATGGATGTAAAATATTATGCAATGCAGAAAAATTGTCAGTATTGTCAGTTATTAATGATACTCAGTGATGTTAAACAACTAAATGAAATAAGAGTGAAAAATGACCCTATTTAATTGGTGCTTCTGGGAAATTTAGGTAGGTGTCTGAGGTCACTGAAGAAACTGAGCCAGTTAGCAGATGGTGTAATCAATATCTCTTTCAATTCTGTAAGGAAGAAATATATGGTATTTTAAATGCTTTCTTTGTGTATTACATTAAATCAAGAAATAGTCTCTTGGCTTCATGTTTGAGGTGGCAGCGTAAAAGTATTCTGGTTTGAGCGCTATTGCTGATCCCCTTACATCTAGGGCATTCCAATATAAGACTCTGAGGAATAAACAGAAAAAGGTTCATTTCAGAGACTGTAGCATTTTTGGGAGAAACTTTTAAGATTATTTTTTAAATTTTCTCCAAGTATTTGTGTCAGTAACAGTAGGTAACTTATGCTCGGATTAAGCAAACTTTGTAACTCAACTTAAATAAATCGCAACACCAATAGGAAACAAAACAAAACAAAACAAAAACCTAAACTAAAAAAAGGCCTGAGTGTTTGGATCTGACCCAAAATGACCATTAAAGTTGTAAATTTTCCCATTAAATTGATAACAATGTAAGCCATTTCTCTGTATCATTGGAAATGCCAACATAATTCTGAGTAATAACATCTCTTCCAAGTGGTCTGATATTTTGATTCTAGTTTTTATGAGCATGAGTATATACTTGATTTTCAGGGACTTGTTGATAGATGGTGTTGAATTGGAGGGCTACCCAAATCTAAAGGGATTCTTTGCTGCTGACCCTGTGCTGGTACAATGCTTTTTCTATTTAGCAGATTTCACTTATCTAAAATGATAAATTTCCTCAGTAGCTGTACAGCCCAAGTGAGTTATCTTTTTCCAGATACAGTAATGGTTATTAATGGTCTGCCCTCACAGTTTTCTCTGATGCCCTTTAGGGCCATTCAAAGATAGGCATTAATACATAACTGAGGACAATAGGGACAGAGTACTTTGCCTTGGGACAAATTGAATCTAGTGACTTAGCCTCACCATCACTCTGCATAAGACCTGTTGACTCTTATACGCATGATAACTCTTACCCATTCATTAGTGGTTCTATTGGTCAGATGGTGGGCAGATGGGGCATAGCAAGACATTGTTTTCTGAGGGCTTCACTCTAACTCCTGGCTAGACTCCACAGAAAGCACTGTGCTGGCTTTATCACTCACAAATGCAGAGTACTTCTGGTGGAATACTTTGCAGATTCCTCACCAACTTCTAAAATGCACATGAAGTCACCAAACAGCATTGAAGGTTCTGAGTAAATGGTTAGATTTTCTTCCTTTGAGTTTTCAGTTTTGATGCATTGCCTCTTGTTTTCATTGCTTTCAAGCTCTCTGTCTGTAGAATGGAAAGGGGAATAGCTATATACTATGCTCAACATTTTATTTTGAAAAATTTCAAATCTATAGAAAAATTAAAACTAAAGTACAAAGAATACTAATGAATACCTTTCACTTATCTTCATAAGCTGTGAATTTTTCTACGTTTGCTTTTTTTTGTGTCTCATTATCTCTGTATCTATCCATCTACCTACTTATGCATCTACATTTATAGGTCTATTTGTATTTCACACACACACACAGGGTGTATTATTTTTCTAAACCCTTTAAATCTTTATTGTAGAAATCATGACACTTTTTATCACATATATGAAAATCAGTAATAACTTAATAATATTAACTGATATACAGATTGACTTATGCTGCAATTCCCCTCCCCCTTTTTTTTAATCCAGGGTGAAATCAAGAATCAAGGCTTACATATTACATTTGTTTCTCTCCTCCCCCTCCTCCTCCTCCTCCTCCTCCTCCTCCTCCTCCTCCTCCTCCTCCTCCTTCTTCTTTTAAAATTTGGTCTCTTTAGACTTTTCCAATGCTGAATAGCTTCTTGTTTGTTTGTGTGGTACCTGGGTTTCCATAACACTGAATTTTTGGAGAATCCACAATATTAGAAAGCCCTGCATTCTAGATTTGTCTCACTGTGCCCTTATGTAAAGAGGTACATAAAGCATTTTTGGTAAGAATACTACATAGGTGACTTAGGGCATCATAACAGGAGTTCCATAATTTTATGTTGTTCCATTATTGGTGATGCTAGTTTTGGTGACTTGGTCATGGTCATAACTGCCAGGCTTCTCCATTATAAAGAGGAGTGTGTGTGTGTGTGTGTGTGTGTGTGTATTTGTAAGTAGTAAGTGAAGAATTGCTGCCTTGTGACAATGTGGATGTCTTTTTTCCTAGAAGCTTTCACCCGGTGGTTTATATCATCTAATAGTGAACCTCGACGAAATCAGTTATTATTATGGATTGCAAAATGGAAATATTTATGATTTTGTCATACTCTTCATATTTATTAGCTGACAATTTTCTGTAAGAACTATGTTTTTCATATATATATGCAAATACATATTATCTTTCTAAGTTACATATTTAAGGTATTTTAAATATTTTAAGCATCCTGAAAAATTTAAAGAGATGTACTAAAGTAGAGTATATTCTGTAATTTCTATGATTTCTTATATTAACACATATTTTGGTATATTATATAAAATCATAAAATTATTTTTGTACATATATAATTTGATTATGTTTCTTTTCAAAGCAAGTTGTTAAAAGTAGAAAGGAATAAAATTCACTATGCCTTGAGTTTCAATTTTCTATTCAAAATAAGAAATTTTCTATTCTGCTTGTCTGCAGAAATGGATCATTCATTCACTCAGTCAAACTTTCCTGAGGTCCTGCTTCCATCAAGGCACTGTGTTAGCTGTAAAATACTGACAACAAACTTGTGTTTTAACCTCCACTTGTGAAATAGGAAACGTGCATGTGTGTGTATGTGTGTGTATACATATATGTAATCCCCAAAATAATAATATGTTCTGAAGGCCAATAAACATACATTTCTTCTGGCTACAGGTGACCATGTCACTTGCATTTATTATAATACATTTTTTTATTCATGAAATTTAAATGAAGTTTTAACATCGGAAAATCCCATGGAAACCCAGTTGATTTATGATAGTACATGATATGCCTAAAAGGCTTTATTTTTTCCTTTGAGGATTGATTATTTCTATGGAAAAGGTTCCATTATATAAAGATTTAAAATATATCTTTAACTAGCAAAAGATAACAGTAATTGTACCTATTCTATAATCTATGATCATCATTTGATTAGACTCTCATAACAGTTTTCTTCAAACAGCATTATTAAGAGAAAATAAAAACATTACCTCCTTACTGGATTATCTTGTTAACTTGCTTTTGCTTAATATTTTGGCTTCTCTTGGTAAATTTTTGGAATGAATAATGATAATTTACATAGTCAAATCTAATAAAGGATATTTATAGCCTATGTGATAATAAAGATACACACTTTGGGGGCTATTACAGAGATAAAAATACTTGTTTAGTAAAATATTCATTAGATGTAGCAGATGGAGAAAGTACAAATTATGGAGTAAGAGACAGAGCTTAAATTTTTCTCCTTCATTTGTTAGATCTATGACGACTTATTTGGTCAAGTTGCTTAATTTCTCTGAAAATCAATTTTCTTATCTATAAAGAGGGGGTGGTAATGTGTAATAGACATTGTAACAGGCTGTTAAATGCTAGAAACGATGTGTGTAATGCCTGATACATAGTAGTAATTTTTCTTTTAAATCCAGGGGTGCTTGCACCTAAACCACTTTAGAGGTGAATGGTTCCATATTCTCCTGAGCCAAACTCCAAATTCTAGTTAAGCAAAGTTCATACACTCTTAAAAATAGTAATTCTATTTATTTTACAAATGCCATGTAAACTGAGAGCTAAGTACCAGCATTATAATTCACTTTAAAGACCTGATTTTGAGGTATAAATTTAACTAACTGTTTGCAATCTTTAAATGCAGAATCCAAGTTTTCTCCAAACTTTATCTTGTTCCAGTCAGGAAAACAGCTGAGTACCTTCATTTTTTTCCCCTTCAAATGGTATTATTATCATATTTGAAGGTTTTGATTAAGTTGGCATTGTAAGAAACCTTTTTCTATTTTCTTTCATGTTATTCTTGACAAGCCCAAATCAGTAATCCTGGCTGGTATTATAAGCTCCTGTTTTTAGGTACATTCATTTATCATGGAATGAGTCACTTTGCTGTTTTTGTTTCCACTTTATTCTGAAAGGCACCAACAGAAATATTACAAGAATGTAGGGTTGCTGCAAATAAATTCTCATGCCGATCTGCACTGTTTCTTCTCAACCAATCTAGCCTATATAACATCATCTTTGAACAATAGAGAGTGATGGCTGGGGATGAAAGAACAGGTTCAGATAAAACAGAATTTTCCACCACCCCGAATACTCTACATTTAATCTGAAGCCAAATAATCTAACATAAATTTGTTTTTTATGGCCTTTGTCCTGGTCTCTCCCAGTAGGAAAGTTTTTGTACCTGGTACTTCTTTGCTTTTTGTTTGTTGGCTTTTATTGTTTTCTTAATTTTAAATTCTAAGCCTCTGAGCATTTTGTTTATAAAAAAGATTCTCAATTTTCTACTTTTTATATGGTTTCTTATCCATTTTCTATTTTGCTGAGAGAAGAGTCTATAAAATATGTTTACATATTTTCTTCTGAAAAGAAGAATCTTTTTAGATCATTATGTTAAAACTATAATAAAATGAAATTTAATTGTTGATATACAAAATGTAAAGTGGACAATGTCATTCATTTCAGTATATTCATACAATTAAGCCAATAGAAAACAGAAATTATATGAAAGTTCCAATTCCTTGATTTTAAACAATAATGGAGGATCTATTATCAGAAAAGGAGAAAAAGTCTTCATAGGATAATGAAGAAGCTGTTCTAAATGCTTAAGGTAGCAGCATAATTCTTTTGAAATAATTTTTTACTTGGAAACCTAACATAGAAATAAAAGCATAAAAGAGGAGCTTTCTATTTAAAGTGTGGGGGATTGGGTGCCAGGTCCTATCTCATCTAGCTTTTTCCAAATGCCGAGGTATCTTAGTTTCTAATGCTGCCTTCTAGGAGCTCAGATTGAAAGCCCTTGCACCAGGAACAACTTGATACAAAAACCATGAAAGGAAACACACAAAAAAATTCACCCTGCATTATCTCGCCAGTTACCTGCCAAAAGTCCTGTAGGATGATCTTTAAATCCGTTCCTTCAAGTCTTTGGAAGGGTCTCTATAGACATTCTCCTTGGGTACTTACTAGCCATTTATTTGCCTGGAGTTGAGCTGCTAAAATAAAATTCTGAATTGAACAGAGCTTCTTACAGTTGTGCACTCATATTCCCAACAAGAGACAACTACTTTTTCTCTGTTTGTGTAAAAACAAAGTGTCAACAATCAAGTCTAGATTCATTCCAACTTTTGTTAGTTTCCTGCACTTCATGGATAATCAAATACTTAATAACAAAGTTAATAATTCATCCCTCAAAATTGTAGACTTTTGCCTTATGAGGATGGTAGAAGTGAGAATGTGTATTTTAAATTCTGAAGGCAAATTTTATGTATCCACAGGGGATAATGTATTTTATCTTATTTTCTCACTCTGTACATATTTGAATAAGGACCATTTAAAAGTTCTCTCACATCAATAGAAATAACTGAGCTAGAAATTGCTTGTTGAAAAATTTATAGGCATAATATATATTCAAAAGAATGATATGACTTTTTTATTTTTGTGGAATAACACAGAGAGAATCATAAACATGGAGCTGTCTAATAATGAAGCACATAATTAAAATAAGAAAAGTTGAATTTCTTATCAGTGGGAAAATGAAATGAGTCAGTAGCTATGGATTACTGATGTCATTGAAGAGGTTCCTACACTGAGTAGGAATCTAAGCAAGATGACCTTCAAGGTCTCTGCTAAATCTATGATTGTATTCAAAAGATACACCTACTTTGCTTATCAAAAATGATGCAAAGTAGCAGATACTGACTTTATTTACTTGTACTCAAAATTTTGCTAATCTTTGATAAACTACTTACTTGGTAGAACATTTTGTTGTAAATTTAATACATTAACCCTGCTTATTGCACTTAGCAACTTAAATCCAAGTCCATATTAAGGCAAGCCATGAAATAAATGCTTTAGAACTGTCGTCTGTATTAAACAGCTGGAAAAAAAGCAGACTGACAAATATTGATGATTCCATACAAAATTGATATGATTTAGAATAACCTTCAAGTTGGTTTATAAATTTTATGACACAAACACAGAATAAAAACAAACATAAAACCAAAATTTTCTTTAATAATATTTAAGAAAAAAACTAAGTTTGGAAAAATCTAATATCAGCACTAATTTCAACTTCATGAGTTTCCCAGTGTAGTTCATGCTTAGTTTATTAACATAATATTGATTTTAATAGACAGACTCGCTGTTTCTTACTGACTTAAATATGTGTAAGCAATAACATATCTATTTGGAATCAATTTTGACTAATGAGGCCCGTGTATCGTCTGTCTCGATTGCTTTCCAATTTTGAGTAAGTCATTTTGGTAGCTGCATTAGCTGTCTTAGGCCACATGAAGATTACTTAGTGAATTAAGTGGTGCCTTGGTAAGCAAAAAGAACTCATGTGACTTCCCATGAAACTAATTTATAATTAGGAGTTATGAGAAACCATTTGAGAATTATTGTTTCTGAATGAATTAGCAGAGAATTCTAGCTTCAGATCTTCTAATAGCCTACAATTTTTGTTTTCTAATTTTATTACATTTAAATTTAAATATTATCCCCAAATATTTTTGAACAGGAACAGTCATTTGATTCTTTAAAAAGATTAGGCCAAAATATGCAAAAGTCCCTTTAGTAATACATTTTTAACTGGAATTATAATTAGTCATAAGGGGAAAGCCATTTTAGTGGAAAATAAAAATCAAAGAAGCTAAACATTAACCACTGAAGTTGCTTTTTGCCCTTTGCAAATTCTTTCTACATTATATCATTCTCCATATATTTTTGAATGCATATTTCCAAAGAAATAACTTTTTGCTTAATATAAAATTCTAGGCAATTAGATGCAAAAGTATAGTAAAGCAACATTGAAGTTGCCAATTTAAACACAGGGAAGCAAAACAGCCCAGGAGTTAAAGTTCTGTCAGCTATTTAAACTAGCACACATGGCCAGTGCCCACTCCGTACACAGACAGACACCCATTTTCACAGTCACTGAGGAGCTCTAAGAGTTGATTTTGCAACAACTTGAATTTACCTTTTGTGGGAAAATAACATAAATCTGAGATAAATTCCTGACTATCCATAGCTGAGAAATTTTTTTCCAAAATGATGAAAAAATGAAAATGTCCTCAGCTTGATTACCTAGGATAAGTAATTTGTGATGCTGCATTAAGGCATTTCTTAGGGCAAATTCATGAGTTATATTTGGTGACAGCTGTTTCCAGGGTTAGAGTCTACTTTTTTTTTTGTTTTAAATGAGTATGTAAGTTGTTAACAAAAGAACTTTCACATGTAAGCAAATTAATAAACTAAATCAAACTTTCCACCCATTTTACCTCATGTGGCAACCTGCTTGAACCATACCAGCAAAGGCTAGAAGAAGCAAAAATCTGCATATATTTGACAATGTGATATTTTTATACACATAAATTTTTATTGTAATGTCTGACTGTTTCTCACCTTCAAGTTCTGCATTGCAATTTAGACACAAACCCTGAGGCCAAATCTTGGCTTGCAACTGGATACTATAGAGCAAGATTTGTGATCCTGTTTCCCCTCACATGTAAAATGGAAATGATAAATCCTACATAATGTCCTAGTGAAAAGTAAATAGGAGAATATAAAGTATTATGCCTAAGACCTTATATAGGAAATGTACAAATTCCCAAATGACATTGGGATAATCATCATTTTATTATAGCCAAGAAATTGCCAAGATTTTTTAAAAATATGGTTCTCTGAGAATTCTATTTATAATAATAGCACACATCCAGTGACAAAATGGATGGAATACACATTCAAGATTTCATAACAGGATCAGGAAATAAAGTCTACACAAACTTTTCTACCCTGCTGCTAGCATCCAGTTTCCTCTTAGTGCACAGATATTCATTGTCCCCATTCCCTGTTTTCTCTCTTAAATTTATTCAGGAAATACCTACCTGGAGTATCTACTGTGTGCCAGACACTCACGGATAATAGAGTAGTGAAGAAAACCATGCTTCCTTTTTCCCTGGTGTCTATGATATAACAAATGTAATGGAGGGCATTCTTGGCTTGCGTATTTGTTTGTTTCATCTATTTAAGGGATGGTCAAGGGGATATGTGCATTATAGAAGCATATTCTTCCTTTCTCTGCTAATGACAGTAAAAGTTCAGCAGTATGGGAAGGGTAAAACAGAATATGGGGCAATCATAATAAAAAATATGAAAGATATCCAAGTCTAAAATAAAACTATGAGAACAATTTTATAACACAGACCAAGAAAATTTCAGAAGAATAAAATGTATGTATTTTCCATTGCCCTATTAACTCAAACACTTTTATGTTCTATGTTCTCATTCAGTCCTTACATATGTAACTGGGTATTTTGAGAGGGCTTGATTGGAACGCAGACATTAGTAGCGTAGACAACTTCCACCCTTCCTCTTCCCTCTCTATATATCCATGGCGAATCTGTTTTTATGTATTTATATGTTCAGAAGTTTTTGTGTTTATGACAGAGAAAGTGTGAAAAAGTTTAGGGAAGAAAGACATGAAGAAATTACTAGGCTCAAACTGAAGGTAAGCTGAACATAGAAACTGGTATTGCCATGGGTTTTGTCTTCAGCTCAGAAAACACTGAATTTTTATACTGAGTGACTTATCAGACCAGGGGGACAGAAATTTAAACCAAAAGCCCTCAGAGTCTGTCAGACTATGAATATTACAGAATATGACAGCAGACCTTACCAAAATTAAGCAGAAAATTCAGGGATCTCCCTTTAGATAAGTTTGAATTAAAAAAAAAAAACAAATAAACCGGGATTTGCAACACAGATGTATATTGCCTTGCGAAGTTTAAGGACCTTCAAGCCATGAATCTTGTCTAAGGTGGTCTTAGGTTGATAGTATCCAAAGTCGATTAATCTTTGGAATAAGGCAGTTTCTTCACAGGCTTCAGATTATTCAAATCAGTTTTCAAACATGATGTGCAGCATACAGTACAAGTTAACCCAGCACAGGTGAAAATTTCTCTGTGCATGGGAATGAACAATAACAACCCACAAAGTCTACAGATATTAAAATCATAAGACATAGTCTAGAAAATACTATGTTTATTCTATTTTTAGGGAAAAAATAAATATACACAAAGACACTAGGAACTATTTATAAGGTGATCTAAAATATCTGAAACAGATCAAAGGGAACTTTTGTAATCTTAAGAAACAAAACGACCAAAACAAAAAAGTCAATGGATGAAATCAGCAGCACATTAGAAACAGATGAAGATAAAATTAGTGAGTTAGAAGAGATTGGAAGAAACTATATAGAATACAGAAGAGAAATTGAGAGACATGCAAGATAAAGTGAATAGTTATATATATATATTGAATCAGAGTCTTTGCAGGAATAGAAGAGAAAATGGATTGGATAATATTTGAAGAAATAATAGTTAAGAATTTTCCAGAGTTGATGCAAGATAATAATACTTTAATTCTATAATTGCAACAAATTCTTAGTAGTATAAATACAAAGAAATTTTGATCCTGGTGAAACTACTGACCACCAACATCAACTGAAAATTTTTAATGCAATCAGGGAAAAAAGAGATTATAAGAAATTAACCTGAAAGGAGAAACATTTAAATCAGTAATTGAATTCTTAACAGCAATATAAGCTAAAAGAGAGTGGAATTGTATGTTTATGAGCTGAAATACAATAACTCTGAATCTAATGCTTGGATTTCTTTCAAGTATTAGTATAAAAACTGCACACTATTTGACATAAAAATGCAGATAATTTACCACCAATAAGTCCACATTATAAGTAATTCCAAATTATGAACTTCAAACAGAAGGAAAGTTAACACTGATGAAAGGTCTGAGATGGAAGAAGAAGGTACAAACAAATATTGAGTTAAATATATAGATTAAATTAACCTTGATTTAAAAATTAATAGCAATTCTACATGAGGCAAGTAAAAATGAATAAAACGTAAAGTTAAAATGCCCTCCACCAGAGCATATAATTCAAGTGAGGGATAGAAACCAATTTATTTTAGACTTTGATAAATTACAGATATATGGTAAAATTTCTAAATAAAGCATATAAGTACGGTATGCAATTCTCAAACAAGTTTGAAAATATTCTTGGGACAATATTACTCAACCAGAGAAGCAGGATTACTAAAAGAAAGAACACAATATCATGAGACATCAGGAATCCCAGGGAGAACATGAACTGAAGCTTGAAATCAATAGGTGGGACATCAGGAAGGGAAGATCCAAGGAGAAGAAAGATCATGACAGACCCAGGTGCTACTCAATCTCTGATCTTCATCAAGGACTAAGTCTCTCTTTTTAGAGATTTTCCACCTAATAGGCCCAGGAAAAGTGATATTTCATTTGGTCAACCCCAAATCAACTAATTTGGAACTTCAATCCCATCTTCAGATCCCTTCACAGCATCATGAAGATTGGAGTGTGACTGACCTAGCAGAAGAGATGTGCATACTGCCAAATGGTCACTGACTGTCCCTTAGGGAACTCTAACTTTACTGGAAGGTGAATTCCAGAAACTGTCTTTCAGCCAAATCAATTAGCACACAAAAATGCATCATAACATCCATTTTAAGAAATTATGAAATAAAAGCAAAGTAAGTCAAAATATTATAAAAAAGAAATAACAGAGGAGCAAAATTTCATGAAATTGAAAACAAAGTAGAAAGGATCAATAAAACCAAAAAAGTTGGTTGGCAACAGAAAGAGGAATTAAAACAAAGAGAGAGAGAGAAAGGGAGAGATGAGAGAGAGAGAGAGAGAGAGAGAGAGAGAGAGAGAGGTAGAAATATTTGGAAGTAATAAATCAACAACTAAAAGTTGTATACTCAAAGAAAAAAACCAGAAAATTTTTTAAAATCCTTATGTCAAACTTGAAAATTTATATTAAACGGATAAATTCCTAAATATATCTTACTTAGACATATTGAAAAATTATATAGTCTAGAGTCTGTTAAAAAATTGAAACAAGTAGTCAAAAATCTTCTATAGGAAAAAAGTCATCCCCATATGACTTCTATGAATATTTGTAGCAAACATCATATATATATATAATTTCAGATACATATCATTATATATACATGTAATTTCAGTTTCACATACACACTAATAAATACGGAATTCATCTTATTGTTGAAGACCAACATAACCTTGTTCCAACTCTTAAGACAGTAGAAGAAAGGAAAATTATAGACAATACTAGTCTCCCCATGACCATGAATGTAAAAATTATAAAGCAACAATGAGTAAATCAAATCAGCCATGCATCATAAAAAGTGATATACATCTAATCAAATTTGGTTTATCTCATGAATGAAATTTAGGTGCGACATTATAAATGTAATCAGTATACCTTACTGCATTAATATTAAAGATAAAAATTATATATGTTTTAATAGATGCAGAAAAATTAACAAAATCTACTATCCACTTATTTTATTATTAAAAAATCCTTCAAAAAACAAAAAATAGAAGATCATTTCTATTCTGCAGATAAACAATATCTACAAAGCAACCATCAAACAATATCATATGCTTAATGGTAAAGTAGTAAAGGTTTTCCTTGAATTGAAGAAGAGGGAGGATGTTTGCTATTCTTACTCATATTCAATATGGTGATGTGCTAGCTATTATATTAAGGCAAGAAAACTAAAATGTATAATGTTTAGGAAGTTGGAAATAAAATTTTCCTTATTTACAAACTCCATAATGATGTTTGGTAGAAAACACAAATAGATCTAAATCTATTTTTGTTAATAAAGACAGATTTTCACCAAGAAGGTAAGAGAAAAAAATTAGGAAAGCAAATCAAAACCATTGTGGAAAATATAGAAAGAATACTATGAGTGAAATAGCCTTATTAGATATGGTTTCATCTATAGTATAGTATTATACTATACTATAATATTGTATTATATATAATTATTATAATGAATGAATAAGTTAAAGTAGACAAATACATGAAAAATGAAGAGATTAAAACATAAAATGCAGATATGTATTGAGCACATAGAGTTATTTATTAAATTTAAATGTGGCATTTCAAAAAGTAGGTATAAAATTATTTATCAAATGGCAAAAGACATACTGTGTAGATTCTGGAAAAATAAACTAAAACTTGAATTCCAACTCATACATTATATATTCCTCCAACATCAACATGCCAATATAAACAAATGTACTAGAGAAAAGATGGGAGTTTTTGTTTGTTTTGTTTTTAATGATCACATAGCGAGGAAAATCATTTTGAGTATAATACATAAAATGAAAAAAGAAAACAATTATATACTTGACTACATAAAATAATTAAAATTTTCCATGGTAAATATATATATACATGTATATATATATATATATAATCTTAAAACAAAATTGAGAAAAACTAAAACACATATTAAGCAAATGGCTAATTTCTTTAATACTGTAATATATTAAGAGAATTCAAAAACTCTAGTAAAAGAACGACAATTCATAGGTAAAGGATATGGCTATGAAGCTTCCAGAAAAGTTCTGCAAATACATAAAACGATGTTCATGCTTACTCATACAAAGAGAAATAAGAAAAATCAAAGCAACAAAAGTTTACCTATTATTAAATTGGAAACAAAAAGTAAAACCTTTAGTGATTCACCCTATTCTAAAGTTGAGAGAGAGCAGGCTCTTACACATGAGTATAAATTTTCATAGTCTTTATGCAGGACTATTGGACAATATGCAACAAAATTTAAAATACACATGTGTTTTACCTACCAATATAGGTGTGTAATCTACAGATTTATATCCACACATGAGAAATTAGATGGGAACAAGAGTAATTACTGATGCCTTATGTGTATTGCTAGAAGAATAGACATAACACACTGGTCAATCAATAGGCAATTGAATAATAATTATGAGACATCTGTTCAATGAAATATCAGGCATCCATTAAAAAGAATAAGGCAACTCTAATGTATCCATGAGGAGTTATATTCCAGATGCAATTATAGTGAGCACATTGGCATGTATGTGGGAAAAACATATGTGTATATGTACACACACAAACATATGTATGTAAATTTTGCAGATATCTCTGGAGAGATATTCAGGAAAATAATTGTCCACATGAAAGGACCCCAGGTGCTAGAGAATAATAGCCAAGAAGGGGAGGGTCATACTTTTTCTACCCCCTTATACCTTTTAAATCTTTCTTCATGTACATTATATCATTATACACAAGATAAATATATTTTTTTGAAAGTTGGTGTGATTTTATTTTCTAATTTTAAAACATAGTTAAAATTAAAATATTTCCATAGTTAGAAACCACATACATTGAGGAGTACTGTTATAAAATATTCCCATTTTATAGTTGGTTATGTTGTGATTCTGAGAGTTTAATTACCTTCTCCACACCGTCTAAATACTGACTGAGAATTTAAATCCAGATATCTCTATGAAATCCATCCTCTTAATTATCTTGTTTAATAATTTCATAAAATATATTTTTTAAAAAATTCTAAACATCTTGTGCTGTATGAAATGTAGTGCTACAGACTGTATCTGTGTTTCCCCAAAATTCATATGTTGAAAGCTAACCCCCAAGATGATGTTATTAAGAGATAAGGTCCTTGGTAAGTGGTAAGTGGTTAGATTTTGAGGGCAGAGTCCTCACGAATGAGGTTAGTATCCCTATAAAAAACACCCCATAGTACTCCCTGACCCCTTCCTTTCACCATGTGAGAACTCAATAAGAAAGCTGTCTATGAATCAAAACCGGGCCCTCTCCAGACACCAAATCAGCCTGCACCTTGATCTTGAACCATCTAACCTCCAGAATGTTGATAAACAAATTTCTCTTGTTTATAAACAGCCCAGTCTATGGTATTCTGTTTTAGCAGCCCATATGACTAAGAGTTGCAATAATAACAAAATCCAACAAAGAGTTGTATTTAATTGTTTTATTAAAACTTGATATGAATCTATGCTATGGTCTGAATATTTGTGTATAGCTGAAATTTATATGTTAAAACCTACTTCCCAGTGTGATGGTATTAGAAGGTGGGGCCTTTGAGCGGTGATTAGGTCTTGAAAGTAGAGCCTTCATAAATGAGATTAGAGCCCTTAGAAGGGGCTAAAGAGACCAGTTTTCCCTTTCCACCATGTGAAGTTACAGATGGGACTTCATCAGACGTGGAATCTACTGGCACCTTGATCTTGAACTTGCTTGCCCCCAGAACTGTGAGAAATACATTTCTGTTGTTTATCAGCCACCAAGTTTATGCCATTTTGTTAGAATAGCCCCAAACAACTAAGACAATCCCCCAAACCAAATACACTGCCTAGTACAGGGCATATATGTGCAGTAAATATTTCTTGAATGAATAAGTGAATAAAGGAAAAATGAGTGTCTATTGCCTTTAAAAGTGTTTAATGTGCAGTATGATATTGAATTCACTTGAGAATTATTTTTATGTAGTTGCACAGAAGTAATCTATAATATAGTAGCATTTTTTAAGATTTACTGAAATTCGATAACTATTATATTTATCTTATGTAAATTCCCAAACTAAAAAGAAATGTTTTTCTCTCACTATCCAGGTAAATTAGTGGAATACATTTATCTCAAATTTTATAGTAATGTTTAACTGTATTAGATTATGTATTTATAGATGCAGAGTCCATAATACGAGAGGAAATATGCGAGCTTTTTATCGAGATCTTATTAAAATCATCAATGATCTCTACTGTGGAGGTGTAGCAACATGACATTACCTTCAGAAAGCTTCAAAGCAGCAAAAGTGTGTCACAGATCCAAATGCTGCTCTGAGTGCCAAGAATATAGCTAATATACATGGGAATCATTCCAAAAAACCCATATGGCAATGTGAGTTGAACATCTTTTACAGCAGCAATTCCATTCTAACCCGAGTTCTTTCCCTTAAATAGCACCTCTTTTATTTCCTGTAGTCAAACTGGCTGTACGGTCCTTACTCTTGCCAAAGCCCTTGTCTGGGATGTGCATCTCCAGGAACTGAAGTGCTAAACCTTTCCTTTTACTAGCCTGCGCTGCCAAAATCCATCTTGACACACCTTAAATTATATTAGATCAAAGGCTGAAAATTATATGCCATCAAAAGTAGAAAGATAAAATGTTTATCTACCACATTAGGGGTGTGTGATGTTTTTAAAGCACTTGATGTTTGAGTGAGACATTATTAAATGTCTCTGCAGTGCAGCATGGCTCACTTCCTTGGAGTAGTTGATAGATATATTGTAAGAGGCTGGTGGCAAATATGAAGTGGCATATTCAGTATGTGCTTAGGATGTTTATGTGTTCTCCGATTCTTGTGGTGCTCAGTCTAATTGGAAATAAGGTTTACGTGGTGAGAGCAGTGAAGCAACGACAGGGCAGTGCTATAAAAGCGAGTCCTGCCGCTGGCACGCCATTTCTTTTAATGGATTTCTACATATTTGGAAAGTTTTCTAATTTCTCCTTAAAAAATAGACTCATAAATGTCAAGAGGAATGTTTTTCTTCCTAATGGAGTTTGCTTGCCAAGCTGACTTTGTTGCAGTGTCTGTAGGTGGGCTAGGGTTAAAGGCCAGTGGAATTGAAAGAATTTATCTTTTTATTTCCTTAAAAAAAAAAAATATATATATATATATGTATATATACACACAAGACATTGTGAACCCAGGCTTCAAATTGGTAAACAGATGATGCTATCATCAAGCATATTTTTTAATGAATCTTTGATGGTCACTGAAATGTGTAAATTGAAATAATCCACCACCCACTCTCAAATGTACATTGAGATCACAAAATTAACAATTTGTGCTATTGCTGAAATTAAAAATTTCTAGTAAAACTGGGCTATTGTATGTTCTTATCCCTGATTATTCTGTAGGTTTAAAAATATATATCTGTGTGGTACTTAAAAATATATTTTAAACTCAACAATCATATAACATTTTCTACTTTTATGGTTTCATAGTAGCTAACTCAATTATAAACATTTTTTAAACATAATTAGATTAAGTTTCAAACAATAAGAAGTAATTTCAGCATGAATATCTCAGAAAAAATTTACTTAAAATAATTGTATTAACTTATACCCTGCAAAGAAAAATGAAATCTGTTTGCTTTAACAGTTGTTTCTAAAAAATGCATGAATTTACCTATAATTTCTTGGGAAGATAAACATTCTCAACATTGCTTTGGAAGTACCTATGGAAAAATCAGTTTTTTCGTACAGTCATTTTGAAGTTCAACTTCTAATTTGAAAAATTATAAGGAAAAAATTATTCAGGTTTTTTTAAAAAATAAAGTTACTCCCAAATGTATGTTAAGTTCTGTATTATTCATAGGGTAACTAATAAAATTCAGGATGGCATGGCTCAGAGTTCTTTAATACACATAGCATTGAGAGTCTATTCCATGAAGTTTGTTATATTGCTTAAAAGAAATGAGACCAATATATAATTGAACATATCAAACTTAAGGAAAAAAAAACCTCACCATCATATATTTATTTAACCCCTGCAATAAGATGCTTTTAAAGTTACACTGTGAAAAATGCTAAGCATTATTAAGATGCTTATGGTCATGTGATCACAAGAGATATATAAATAAATGATTTCAACACCACCACCACGAGATGGGTGTTCTGAGGTGTGTGGATAAAATGCTCTAGGAACCTGAGATATACCTATAAAAGGCAATTAGAGAATTCTTCAGGGAAGATAGGACTTTTGAATTGAGGTCTTAAAATTCTTTTTGAGCAAAGACAGCTTGAGCACAGGCATGGAAGTTTATTTGAGTTCAATATACTTTGATATTTGAAAAAAAGGAGTTTGGTGCTATGGTTTGTATATTCAACTCTTCCAAACTTCATGTTGAAATTTGATCCCCAGTGTTGGAGGAGAGGCCTAATGGGAGGGGTTTGGGCCATGGGAACATAACCCTCATGAATGGCTTTGTGCCATTCTTGCAGGAATGAATGGGTTCTGGTTCTTTTCCCATGACAGGGATTATTAACAAGAGCCTGGCAATCACAGATCCTCTTTCCTGACTCCTCTCTGGCCATGGGATCTCTAC
>CAUYPO010089435.1:0-13368 GCA_963574435.1 Cheirogaleus major
TCACTTAGTAGAATGGGTTCCAGCTCTATCCAGGAAAATACAAGAGGTGCTATATCACCATTGTTTCTTATAGCTGAATAGTACTCCATGGTATACATATACCACATTTTATTAATCCACTCATGTATTGATGGGCACTTGGCCAACCTCATGTTCTTTCTATCACTTTCTGCCACTGCTCTGTTGTCACCTGATTATCTCTGAGGCTACTGCATTCTGGATAATTCAGCCTAGATGGCTTGAAAAACATGAAATCAGAGCATTTCAGGGCAACAGAGAAACTCAGGCCTCTTTACAGAAGTTGGAACAAGGTTAACCACTTCTTGTTTAGGTCTGCAAGGATGCTTTCAGTTCTTATTTCCTGTCATTGGAATGTTATGTTTGTAAATAGCATTTTTAGGAAGCCACCCCCAGCCTCTGCCCCTAAATACACCTCCCTGTTCCTTTTCCTCCAGGAACTGACACTCACTTAAATTGGAATTTTCAACTGAGATAAATATCACACCTGTTTTAGTGGGATGACTTCCAGGAACAGACTGTAGGCACTAGGTGTTATTGCTGGAAGTGCTGGATTTGTGGTGGGAACTCTTTGTCATGAAAGCTCATTTGGCATTGCGCAAGGGAAGTTCAACTCAGGCACATGATGACATCCTTTGTTCCTTGGGTCACATGGTCTTCTAACCCTACAATTAACCAAATTGATTACACAACCTTTCGTGGATCCACTCAACTTGTATTAATTAAGCTCCTACTATGTGCTCAGTGTTGTACTGGACCTTGTGGGGTAGGGAGGGGTCACACTAAAGAGTATAAAATATAACCTGTGCCCTTCTGGAGTTTCTAGATTTTGTGGGGCAATGAGATGTTTCAAGTGTGATTCTCTAAAGGTGTTACGAACTCAGATGTCTTCAGCACCAGGCAGGATTTGTGACCCTCAGAAGCAATGGAGTGTGAAATAATGGTGAGTGGTGGGAAATTCAGTGAAACGGAGAGTACAACCCCCTATCCTCCCATAAGACGTTCATCTTCTTCAAATTCAAATCTAAAACAACCAAAGGCTCTGTGGCCACTTAAAGCTGGTCTGAAGCTGGGTCTTGCCCACAGCTACCTGTTTTGACTCCTGTTTAGTAGTATGAAATAATGATATTGATTTACAGTGAGGTCTGTGGAACTCAGTTTCATTACTTTATAATCAGGTCTCATATTGATTAACTTAATAAATTAAGGCAATTCTGATTATGTACCAAGATACTGCTACTTCTCTAGGTTCCAGGAGGTGAGAAGCAAAGCGGTCTTGGGGCTGGGGGGCCGAGAATGTACTTTTGACATTAAAAAATAAGAAGACAAGGTGGAGAAGAGGTTTGGGAGAAGTGAGGCAATTGGGGAGGGTATAATGAAGGATATGTGTATGGAGAATGAGGAAATGTCCTCTGGGGATATCTTCTGAAGTGTCTTAAATATTAGGCCTGATTAATTAAGACTTTGTGCTATAGGCAATATGAAGCCATTAGAGTTTTGGAGCAAGAATGCAAAGCATTAATCTGATGATCTTGTTCAGGATGGTTTGGGAGTAGGTAGAGGCTGGTAACAGGGAGAGCTGACAAAGCCATTGAAGAAGTCTGGAAATTAGGGTTAATAGAGCCTGAACTGAGTGGGAGAGTCATAGGAAAGAAAAGGGCTGATTAAACATCGGGGGTGGGGAGAAATCATGAGGCCACTTATTTTAATGGTGCTTTAAAACCTGGGTGTATGTGGAGAGGGGGTGGGAGGTGGGGGGTGGAAGGTGGGGGGTGCATGTAGCCCACTAGATGGTGGGCATCTAGCCCACTTATCTGCTTTAAGGAAAAAGCAGATAAGTCAGGTGTCCTGGGCTGAGTTGCAAAGTGAAGGTACGCTATTTAATCATCAGAAACGAAGTATTGATTGACAGAATAACTGCCCCACAGACATGAGGACACAGTGTCCTTCCTTGTGTAGACTCATATTCTTCATGACATGAGGCAAGATGAACTCAATGACTAAGAACTAGATAGGAGGTCAGATAAGATCTTTTGGGAAGGGATTTTTTTCATGGTCTCTTTTCGGCAGGGGAGACAGAGCAGGGAACACGCAGAAGTACTAGGAAGTGGGGTGCTGTCAGGCAGGGTGGCTGTTCAGAGGCAATGGACGACTTACCCTGGATTTAGTTTAGTGGGTTTTTTTGTTTAATTCCTCTGAATCTTGTTCTTACTATGAAGGTCTCATTGTTGTAAATAGAATTTAGTGGATTATCACAATATAAGCTGCTTATTCAAGAATTACGTGAGAGGAGAAAATGCAAGAGTACACTATGTCCAGTAATTCATGTCTGAACAGAGGCTAAGTCTTGGGTCGCTGACTTCACAAAGACGCAGCACTGTTCACTCGGGGGCTACCCCTTGAATCCCAGAGCAGAGGGATTCCAATAAATTATCTAACCTCTATAGACCTGCCTTGGAACCTCAAACCTCTTGGGATCAAAGGCAGGGAGAAATTTTTAAGAAGTTAGCTTGCAGGGGAAATAATGGTGGTTTTGAAAACACAATACCCAATTTAGGAAAGAGAGACTATAGTGAAAATTTATGATGTTGATTTTGGATAAGTTCGGTTTAAAAAGATAGTGGAAAGGCCATCTGGAAATGCCCAATAGAAGTTGGAAATGGGGATCTGAGGTTTGGCTTGGAGATCAGGATGGGAGAAACCAAGGGTAGCTACAGATATTGTGGATACACATATTCGGTAATCATCTGCATACAGGTGGTAGTTGAAGCCATAATAATGGATGAGTTTCTGGTGAAGAAAGTGTAGTGAGAAAGACCAGAAGGATATGGAGCTTGTTCATTTATTCCACAAATATTTGAAGGCCTGCTGTGTGTTTGGCACAGGCAGAGATGAGACCCATGGTAAAGGAGGAGGTCACAAAGTGATGGAAGAGAGGTGGGAAAGATCAGGGTGGGGCAGAACCTGATAATGTATTGGAAGCCGAAGTTAAGAGAACTTAGTGGAACGTGAGCTAATCAATGGTGACAAATATTGCAGAAGAGTAAACATTGACTACTGAAAAAATGCCTTTTAGACTTGACAAGCAGGGCATTGGTTGCCTTGGAGTGTCAGGAGAGTTGTGGGGGTGGAAGCCAGACCGCAGGGGATTGCGGTATTAGCGAGTGAGGAGGAAATGGAGGCAGAGCACCAAGACCAAGAAACAGCCCCAAAAATTTGGGAAGAGAGGGAAAAGAGAAATAAGATTCCAGTGTTTATTCTGACACCCTTTCATCCTTGATTTTGGGACAGAAAGGGCATCTTGGAAGAATTAGGTTTTGAATGTAAGATTTAAAGGTCATATGATGATATCGTATCAACCATGAAGGAGGTGAGGTTAGGCAACTAGATGATGTAGGAGATAATAGAGACACATTTTAAATTAATCTTTGCTAGAACAGGAAAACAGGGAGAGGGAATTTGAGGGAGTAAATTTGATGGTAGCCAGTGAAATGACATGATTAGAAAAGATGAACAACCTTTAAAGAGGTGACAGTGGGATACTGTCATGCATTGCCTTTTACTTTTTAGGCAGCTGGAAGCACCATATCTTAATAGTTAGGATAAGACTTTGGAATCATATTTGAATCCCAGCTGTGAACTTGGAAAGTTACTTAACCTTGCTAAGCCATAGTTTGCACATCTGGAAACAGTGGGTAATATTACCTTGCTTAATAGGACTGTTGAAAAGAATCCATGAGATTATGCATGTAAAATATTAATACTTAGTACAGTGCCAGCACATACTTAGCACTTGGTGTTAACAATGGTTCTTTTTTTTTTTAAAACCACTTTATTGAGGTATGATTGACATACAGAAAGCTCTGCAGTTTTAATATGTACAACTTGGTGAGTTTGGAGATAAGTACACACCTGTGAAAGAACCACCAGAGTCTATGCCATAAACCTACCCATCACCTCCAAAAATTTTCTTTCACCTTTATTTATTTATTTATTAATTATTTCGAGGGGTGTAATAAGAATGTTTAACATAAGAGCCATCCTCTTAGTCAATTTTTAATTATCAAATGCAATATTAACTATAGGTGCTATGCTGTACAGTAGATCTCTAAAGTGGTTCTTATTTGATATGAAAATTTTAGGCCAGCCCAGGCTTGAGTTAGAATTAATATTCTAGCACTTCTGGCTCTCTCTGCCTTACAATGCCTGGTGAAGAACACTGACACTGAAGCTAGATTGTTGTGCCACCTATATGTTGTGTGATCTTTAGGCATGTGTCTTAACCTTTAATGCCAGTTTCCTCATCTGTAGAAGGGTATAATCATAGTACCCACTTCATGATGCTGTTAGGAGATTAAATGACTTAATGTTAAGCAAGAACAGTGTTTGCCACATAGTAACTCCAATGCCAGTATTTGCCAAATAAATAAAAATGATTTTCTTCTGTGTCGTTGTTGCTGTTTTTCCTTTTGGAATCAGGACATCCCTCCTGTACTCATCCTGGCAGGGAATCAACATCTTAAAAGAAACTGGATCTTTATTTGGCTTAGAGTGTCATCTTTATGAACAGTAATGATGCCCAAGAATAGGGTAGGTGATTTGTCTGCCTGCAATGATACAGGAGCAAACTTTTCCTTAGTGGCAAGAAAAGCAGACTAAATATCCTTGCAGCCTGAATCTGCTTTGTTGTTTGCATGTCTGATTTTTTCATCAACTGCAGGTGGCATGTTGTTCTAACTTAACTGGCCCCACCTGAAGGAGCAGAGAGCTGTGGGTTTGTGTGTGATTAATGTGAAGCTGACACATTCTTGTCTATCATAACCTTTCTTGCTAAATTAGGAAATAGAGGATTAGCTCCGAAGCCCTGGGAGTTAAAGCCAGTTTGTCATGCTGGGAAGACAAAAGCAAGTGTTAAGATTGGCCAGTGTCCCTGTGTTGCTGACTGCCATTGCTTTTATTCGTAACATGAGTTTACACACTAGCACTTCTCTGACACCTGTCAGATCCACCCAGTTTCCTAAAGACCTGGACATTTTGTTATCCTCAGATTCATTTTTGGAGAACCTTTTTTATTTTATTTTTTCCCTGAGTCCTTAGCTCAAACAAACCTTTTGGCCGGCATTTTATTATTCTTGCCAAGCTAAGCTGATAACCTTGGAAACACAACACAAGGGCTCCTTAGATGAAAGTTACTCTTGAATGCTTGGAGGAGGATCAAAGCCATCTTTAAAATGTGCATGCCTTCAGCGCTTTGTGAAGGTGTGTCCATAAAATGGACCAAGTGGTACCTTTGCTCCAGCGACTGCCCTCCCGGGATGACTCAGTTCATTTCAATCTGTCTTAACTTCTCCTTGGAAAATGTACCTTCCCACAGAGCGTGAACAAGATAAAGCAAATCCTGGCTAGTGTCAGATCCTCAGCCTCTTCATGCCTTCCCCTATGGGCCAAACTCTTGACCCTGAAATGCCCAGATGATGCAACCCTGCTTTGCATTCCCTCAAAGGCCCTGAAGTGGAAAAATGTGACATCCTCCTAACACTTGCTAATGGCTTCCCAGATCATAGAGGAACGGTAGCTACCGGAGCCTGCAGTCTGTCTGGAAAAGGCAGCTTCTCAGAGGCATCCAAACATTACTGCTCAGGAGTTTGGTTGATTCTGTGTTTTAGTTCCAGGGTTTTTTGTCTCCATTTTATGATAAATAGTACTTTCTCAAGCCAAATTTCTCTCTATGTAATACCCTAGTGCTGTCCCGACTATGGGACAGAGCCCCCCAGCTCCAGGCTGTGGAGACCTAGAACCCAGCAAAACTTCTCTAGAAGTGTTCCTTTCCCATTTTCTCCAGCCAGAATAACAAATATGGATTTTTAACTTGTTCACTCAGAACTGTTCTGAATTTTATGATACCTTAAAAGTGGCAGACCAAGTGGAAGTTTGTAGATGAAACCAGAAGTGTGTCACTAATTCTGCAGAAATGCTCTCCAGATGATATATGGCAGTGGTTGGTCCTAGGGAGGGAAGAAATGGGCAATTGTGTGTCTAGATCTCACTGCTTGCTTAGGAGTTTTGTGGCACTCTGTAGCCTTGGCCATTGAGAATCAATAACTTCATACACTCAGGGGTGCAGTCACTTAATTCCATATATATGGACCAATGTATTATTCCCAAAGCTAATCTGGCAAAGCCTACTTCTTCTTTTTTATATATCCAGCTTTTACTTAAAAAGCCTAAGCTTGCAGGGGAGGGAGGCACATTTCCTATCACAGAGTGTATTAAAAAGCCCCAGTTGGGGCCCAGAAAAAAGTCTACTTCTGGCTGGTGGGGAGGAGTTTTTGAGGAGTCACATGAGGTTTATAGGCCAAGATTGCAAAAATGAACTTCATGCCCTACTCTAATTTTGAGGGGTTTGAAAGGGGTGTTATGTGAATGTACATCTCTGCCTCACACTGCCTGAGCATCTCAAACCACTCTCTATGTCTCAGACCACAGAAAGAAAGATTGCAAACACTTGGGAACACTTATATTTATTTACTTCCTACATGATACTTTACAGAAGAAATTCTAAGTCTTATACTATGTAGATTAAAATGTCCCATCTCTGGAAAGTCTATAAATGTTCCCTTTATAGACTGAGGGTTGTTTATGAAGTCTCACCAGGTTGGACATACTGTTTGCTCTAATAACCCAGCTAGCACCAAGTGGTAGGAGCTACAGTCCTTAATCATGTAGTGACATGGGTCCTAAAACACTGGAATAGCATCTCTGTGGATTAACCACATAAATAAATGGGGGAGGGAGGAGGTTGTAGGTTTTTTTTGTGGGGTGAGGCACTAGCATTATTTACCATATTATATGACAGAGTCTCTGTTAAATGTATTACATGCATTTTTTCATTTAATACTTAAAGCAGTCTCTTATGAGGCAAGAATTACTATCCCCATTTCATGGAAGAGAAGGCTTAGATTATTGGCAAAGCTCACAAATCTGAAAAGAAATCAGACCTGTATTCCCGATCAATGTGTTCCGTGGTCCCTTCTGGGCAGCTATAGAATACAGAATATCAATCCTGTCACATAGAATCTTCTAGCATTCTGCCAAGGTTGTGCAAGACTATTTCCTCTCTCTGCACCAGGAAGATTCATAAACCCATGCAAAGCCAGATTGCTGCTGGCCCACTACCTGATTATAAGTCAAACATGCTTCCCATGGCTGACTAAGAACCGGGGGTGTATTTTAATAAAGGGCCTTATACCCAGTGGGCTCATAAAGATTTATTGAAAAAATAAAGTCATTTGCCAGCACTGATGACACCATTCCCCTGTGCATGAGCGTACTCTGGGCAAGATCAAAATCACAGGGAGGCCCCCTACTCAGGTGCACCAACTCTTCCAAACAAAGATTTCTTTTTCTAAGGAGTTGTGTTGTTGGGTATTTACTCCCATGTTGTAAACGAAGGAAACTACCCTGTATTCCTTTGGCCAGGTAGTGATAAGCATTTTTTTGAGGAGATACTATCCTCTCTCAGTGGGGAACAGGGACCTGTCCATTCCTTTGTCGTGTATCACAACAAGTGATTCCGCTGTGCCCCACAGAATGCCCTCATGACTCAAGTATTCCAGGCAAGACCGTGCCATCCCTTTAAAGAGCACTCTGAATACAGCCATTTGTAGTTTGTAGCCCTATTTCAGAGGACAGGATTGGTCCTTCAGTGAAATCAAGTCACTGTCATACTGAGATAAGACTGTCTCCTATTATAGTAATTTCTAACAATATTCTATTTTCATCTCAAGTCACAAAATATGGGCATAACTCTTCATAATGGCACTGTATTTCTGCCTTGTAATTCCCACTGGTTAACATCAGGAATCAGATTATTTTTCTTCAAGCCTCACTTTTTTATTCTTGAGGTATTAAGTTTTAAAAACAATAATTCACATTTAATCTGATTCAACCGGCCGTATCTCTGCCTTCCCACACCCGTCCAAGTAAGTACGATAAAAGAACAGATAAGAGGAAGAAAAAGGAGGGGAAGAAAGAATGAGGGAAATGTTTATTGAGACTGCAATGGAACATTGTTCTCTTTTATGAGTTAATAGCACACAGTGTTAAGAGGCTGGTTACAAACCAACTCCAAAATAAGGATGACCTGCAGTTCACGAACAGCTCAGCCAACTCCAGTGCCACTAACTGGAGCAACCTGAGATGGGGGTAAAATCATTCAGCCCAAGAGAAAGTACTGATTCAACTTCATTAATATTTAGATTTATTTCCCATAAATAATACCAATATTTGCATTTTAAAATTCACATTGAATCACTGCTCACTATTTCTGATGTTACATGACAGTTCAGTATCATTCTGTTACAGATTTCAGGTGCAGGTGGTCAATACTGAGCATTTATTTCCTTTTCTGCTATCTTTGGCACAATTTCTGGTTTCTTAAATATAAAAGCACAGGTTTAAGTTGGCTACACAATACTGCAGAGACATGACTGTTTTGGATCTCAGGGTAAGTACAAGTTTATGTTAAGCATTATTTACAAGATGAAAACTGAAGCACAGACTTTAATAAGCTATCTTCATAAATTAGCAGGAGAATGACAAGCAGAGGGTTTTAATGAGTAGGGCCAAGATTACTATTAATAGTTAGAACATTCCTTTCTGGAGAAGAGACAAGTATGGTAGAATAGAATAATCTCCCCTGAACCACTGATACCAGTGTCTCATGTTGTGGGATTTACTCTGCAAGAATCCAAAGTAGGGTCAGCTTTTTTTTCTGCAATGTAACTCGTTCAACCCATGGAATCTATATTAAAATACAACTTAGTTGGTAGCTTGCCACTGTTTTTTGGGCCCTGATGAGTACAAAAGCGCAAGGGTGGCAAAGTACTGGCCTCTTTAAATGGGTATGAATGAACTTGGAAGAATGAAGCCTTCCAGTTGGATAAAAGAACATTCCATCCTTTTGTGAGCAACACCTTTGTATATAATCTTATATAGATTCCCTCCAGGCAGCTGGAATTTGGAAGTTGAAAATGAATGGCTATGCTACCTTGCAGTATCACCATAATGCATCTCTGATTTAGGGCTGATGATACACAGATGTGAAAGGCTCACACAACATGATTTCTCATTCTAGTGCTCCTGAGAAAGGAGTTCTGATAAGCCCCGAAACAGACCTGGGTTGGAAATGTAGTTATTATTCAAGTACACGAGAGCTCTTTATTTCACATTGACAGTTCAATTCTGATCTCTGTCTGGCAAATTATATGAAAATAATAAATATATATATATATACACACACATATATATAGCTCTATACTGAACACTGGGTTAACAGTTACCAGCGTCCCAATACAGTACATTGAAAAAAGAACCCTCTCCCTTCCCCCCAACCCTATGCCCATCTTAAAACTGTTATTGCAGAACTGTGCTGGTCTGTTTTCTTTCAAAGCAGTTTCTTTGAAATTGGCTGAAGATGAGTTCAAAATGAACAATTTGGCACATTAACTGGGGAGGAGATTTTCAGATGCATTATAATCTATAAAAAAGTGAGAGGATAAAGAAAATCCATGCCAATAGAAAGCCGGAGTAAAAATTTGTAACCAACGACAGGATATTTTTTTAAAATCCAGAACAATGGTCTGTGCATGAGAAAGCAATTTCTCTTCCAAATCCAGTAGTAATTCCAACAGTTATTATTGTATATACTTCCAAACTTTGTATCATAGAATTTCTAAAACCCAGATAATACAACCTTCCTTTTAATCAATTTCCTTTCGTCTTATCCCACCCTCAAATCCCAAAAACTGGAGAGCAAAGGCTGTGAATCCAAATATAGAAAGTAATCTGGAGGTCTATCAAATCAAATGTACAATTGGACATTAGTGTTTTTCTTTTCCTTAATTAATGTTTGAATTTGCTACAAGATGACCCTCATGGAGATGTCCTTCATCGTTCCTGGTCATCTGAAGCCATGGGCTCTAGAACTGTGAGGTCTGGGTGAACGAGATGGTGTCAGACTTGTCTACGGCAAAGCCTCCATTGACGTAGGACTTCTTGGTGTCTGAGTCTTCATTATCGAGGACTGTCGATTCCAAGGCAAAGGGGTTCACGATGTTGACTTCAGATGAAACATCCATCTGCTCCAGCTCCTTCTTAGAGAGCTTTTCCACGATGCCCGTCCCAAAAGCATCACCAAGGACGTTGACCATGGTCCTGAACCGGTCCCTGAGGAAGAGACAGGAGGGTCAGACAGGAGGCCCTGATTTCATTTTCCTTTGCCTTTGAGAGACCAAAGGACCTGATGTGTTCAGTGAAGATTTAAGTAAATGCAGAAAATGCTGTCCTCATGATCAACGGACTGCAGGCTCCTCACAGGCTGGAGGCAGAAGGTCGTTTGGAAAGGCACGGAATGAACACACAGGCTCCCCCAGGTCTGTGCTCCCAATGAGTAGCAACGATTCCCCTATATCTCCCTAAGTCCCCTCCTTTCCTTCCAAAGAATTGTAAATAGAGTCTTCCCAGATATTTTGGGAGACTAAAGGAGGTTCCGAATTCAGCACATCTTTCAGCCCAACCTCTGTCTTGGGGGTTTTCCAGTTCATTACAAATGACATTGTGGGTTCTCTTTTGGCTAAGGTGAGAGAACTTAGGATGTTTTGCGGGTGGTGTATGTGCCGAGTGTGTGTGTATGTGTGCGTGTGCGTGTGTTCATGTCCCTGATGTACTTGTTTCTTTACCAAACTAAACAACACTATTTATGAACAAGCCAGCAGCGATGCCACAGAGCACAGGGTCAGAAAACACAGGTCAGCCCAGGAATGGATTTCCTCGAGACACCCTCAGCCAGTCTTAAATCCCAAACAGCCTGGAGAAGAGACGGGTGGCAGGAAGATGTGTAGGGAAGGCACACTGCAGAGGGGAGTATCTATTTTGATACCGGCTTTGTGATAGGAACTGTGTGCATGGGTCATCTTGTGAAAACCACACCTGGAGGGCAGAAGAGGCCAGCAGTGCTTACACGTGTAATCTGGGTGCCATTCTGTTATTCACAACAAGGCCAAGCACTGAACTGGCCCTCGGGTCTTTCTATCCCATGACCTCAGACTGGACCTTTGACTCATCTGGGTATCTTAGCAGTGAAGGGCACTGGTTCCGGGAAGAACCAGGGAAAGGAGAGAAGTGCAAATCCACCATCACCACTAGAAAGAAAAACCAAACCTTGCCTTGATAGTAGGGTATCTTTGCAAGAAGGGTGCCACCTGGAAGGTCCTAGCTGCTAAAGTAGCACCACATGGCACGGCTTCCAAGCCAGGTGCAGAGGCTTTTTGCCTTCTGGAATGTGCTTAAGGTCAAAAAGCAAGTAAGACACTGGATAGGGGATTCGAACCCAGGTCAGTCTTACCCCAAAGCCACTGCTCCTGATAGCTCTGAAGATGCTTGGCAAGATGGCCTGGTTTTGAACCAGGTGGTTCTGAGCCTACGATGCTGAACCAGGGCTGGGATAGGCCAGGATGGCCTTGCCCAGCTTCTTCACCTTATTATTCTCTGTTTATTTGTCTCACCCCACACCCTGCTCCTAACCTTGAGCATTACCAGATATAATGAGCTGATGCAGCTCACTGGCTTTTTAAAATCACTGTCCCAAGTTATGAGGAGTTAATATTTAAGCACGTTATCAGATGGCCTGATCAGAGGGAAATTAAAGCAGCAACAGGTGGCTCATTAGGCAATCTGAGGGGACAATGATGACAGACTGCAGAGTCTGCATGGCTGCCTGCCTGCCCATCCGGCTGAGGCAGTGCATTTATTCCGACTCACAAGAACCAGTCAACAGCGATGATCAGGGTGACGTCCTCAGCGGGCAGGCCCACGGCACTCAGCACGATCACCATGGTCACCAGGCCGGCCTGGGGCACACCAGCAGCTCCAATGCTGGCAGCTGTGGCTGTGACACTGTAGCCAAAACACACCAACAAGAAAGGAGTTAGACACCCATCTCTCCCATTAAGGCCTCTGCCTGAAATCATTAGTCTCGTTGGCTGTTCCTGCTGTGTCCCCAAATGGAGCAGTCAGAATCTGTTATCTGAGGAGCACCAGCTCTGCCTCATTATAGGATGAGAGCTGTTGGGCAGCTGGGAAGATTATGATGGTGTCTCCTTGCAGGGGGAGTTATGGCACATGGCTCTAATACAAGGAAGAACTACATCAATGGCACCAAAAAATGAGCAAGAGATATTCACGAGGAAGGCAAAAGTTTACCCACTGGGGAGTATATAGAATACTTTATCTATGCCTCCATACATGCATCCATCCTGAATAAGTGCCACATACCTCTCCACCTGCCTTTCTCCTTCCTCCCTTCTTCCATCTACTCACCCACCCAATCATTCACTGAGCACCTAATATATGCCAGGAACTTATATTGCCTTGAAGGATGGGTAGAGGGATGGTTTTAGGGGTGGATGGCAAGGGCATTTCAGGCGAAGGCAAAGGAATAAGGCAAAGGTTAAGCAGGCTTTATGTGCTCTCTTGATATCATAAGACTCTTTACCTCTCTGGGAGCTGCCCTTTAGAGCACTGAATTGAGAAATAGCTATGACTCCTGTCCAAGGTACAAACATTTACTCCTGACTATTACTTTTTGCCAGAGGATGCACTTTGCACAAAAGGAAGAGAGATCTGGAATCCAGGAGAGGCAGCCAGATGAACTTTATTACCATGGATTGAAAAATATCTCTCAAATCAGTAGCATTCCTACACACCAATAACAATCAAGCTGAGAAGCAAATCAAAGACTCAATACCACTCACAATAGCAACAAAGAAAATAAAATACCTACGAATATATTTAACCAAGAAGGTGAAAGACCTCTACAGGGAGAACTATGAAACACTGAGGAAGGAAATCGCAGAGGATGTAAACAAATGGAAAAACATATCATGCTCAGGGATCAGCAGAATCAACATTGTTAAAATGTCTGTACTACTTAAAGTGATTTATAGATTCAATGCAATCCCCATTAAAGCACCAATGTCATTTTTGCAGATCTAGAAAAAATAATTCTACACTTTGTATGGAACCAGAAAAGATGCAAAATAGCCAAAGCAACCTTAAGCAAAAAGAACAAATAAGGAGGCATCACTTAACCAGACTCCAACCTATACCACAAGGCTATAGTAACCAAAACAGCAGGGTACTGGCACAAGAACAGAGACCTAGACCAATGAATCAGAACAGAGAACCCAGCTATAAAACCATCATTATATTGCCATCTGATCCTTGACAAAGCAGACAAAAACATACACTGGGGAAAAGAGTCCCTATTCAATGAATGGTGCTGGAAAAATT
>CAUYPO010089436.1:0-12335 GCA_963574435.1 Cheirogaleus major
AAAGAAAGAAAGAAAGAAAGAAAGAAAGAAAGAAAGAAAGAAAGAAAGAAAGAAAGAGAGAGAGAGAGAGAGAGAGAGAGAGAGAGAGAGAGAGAGAGAGAGAGAAAGAAAGAAAGAAAGAAAGAAAGAAAGAAAGAAAGAGAAGAAAGAAAGAAAGAAAGAAAGAAAGAGAGAGAAAGAAAGAAGAAAGGAAGGAAGGAAGGAAAGAAAGAAAGAAAGAAAGAAAGAAAGAAAGAAAGAAAGAAATTGGCCAACTAAAAAAAAAAAAATATATATATATATATATATAGAGAGAGAGAGAGAGAGAGAGAGAGAGAGAGAAAATTAGCCTGGCATGGTGGCGCATGTCCCAGCTACCTGGGAGGCTGAGGCAGGAGGATCACTTGAGCCCAGAAGTTTGAGGTTGCTGTGAGCTAGGCTGATGCCATGGCACTCTAGCCTGGGCAACCAAGTGAGACTCTGTCTCAAAAAAAAAAAAAAAGAGCATAATGTGTACAGGAAACAAAGAGGTGGCCAATATTGTAGTGCAATGCATGTAGTGGAGAGTGGGGTCCAAATGTAAAGGAATTTGAACTTTGTCCTGTAACGCAGAGGGTTTTAAATGGGAAAATGACATGGTCAGGGAAAGATCTTAGAAACCTGGCAGCCATACAGAGGATATAGAGGGCTTGACTCTAGGCAGAGTGACTGATTAAGAGATTATTGTATTAGTCTAGGCCCTAATCTAAGCATTGGGACTGAAAAAGAGAGAATGCCAAAAGTTAAGCTGAATAGGAGGTCACATTAACAGGGCTTGGTGATAGTTTGGATATGGGAAAGGGAGCTGGTAAGATGGTGTGTGATACTTAATTTTCTATCTGAACTTGACTGGGCTAAGGGATACCCAGTTAGCTGGTAAAACCATTATTTCTGAATGTGTCTGTGAGGGTGTTTCTGGAAGAGAAATATATATACATATATATTTCTTTTGGCACACCTATAATTGTCCTGCTCACATCCTGGAGTGGACACACTCTACTTTGACGGTCACCATTGGATCCTGGGGACAAGCTGAAAATTTCATTAAGTAGGAGAGCAGTAGAAAACAAACATTGTACCAAGGGTTTGGGACAAGATGCTCCTCTTCTAGTATCATGTCTGCACTCCAAGTAGGAATAAGGGTAAGGGTGAAAAGCAAAAGGTAACATGCTAAATGGGTTTGTCTCCATCCTATTGGTAAAGAAGAATAGGTTAATGAATATTGGCTAAACAATTTGTAATGTCTACAGTCAACCCTAACAATTGAGATTTAAGAAGTCATCTAGTTCATAGTCATCATAGTCATTTTGAAAATGGGAAAACTGAGACCTGGAGAGGTTAACTAGTTTGCCTCCAGTTATATAGCTTATTAAGGATAGCAAATTGGAGTAGAAAGAGTATGGCCTTTTAAGTCAAATCTTTCTAGAGTTATATCCTGTCTCTACTACTTCCTAATTATGCAACTTTAGGGCAAGTTATTTAACCTCTGTAAGTCTCAGTTTCTTCATCTCTAAAATGATAGTAATCTTACTTCAATTGATTGTTGTGAGAATTAAATGTATAAACACATATCTAGTCCCTAAGAGATTGTTGGTGCTCAATAAATATTATCTCCATATTCCAGTTACTTATTTTTTTAAAAATTCTTAGAGACAGGGTCTTGCTCTGTCACCCAGGCTGGAGTACAGTGGCAGGATCATTGCCTATTCCACCCTCGAACTCCTGGGCTCCAATAATCCTCCTACCTCTGCCTCCCACCATTCCCAGCTAATTTTTGTTTTTGTTTTTTGTAGAGATGGGATCTCACTATGTTGCCCAGGCTGGTCTTGAACTCCTAAGCTCAAGTGACCTTCCTACCATGGCCTCCCAAAGTGCTGGGATGACAGCCATGAGCCACCACATCCAGCTTGCTCACATTTTCATAATAGCTGATAAGTCAGAATCAATTTCAAGGAATGCCTATACAAACCCACAGGAAGCTGGGAAATTCGGAGCTACAGCTAAATCCTCACATCTGGTCTCTTAAGGAATATATATGCTTCTCTGAGAGTACTGTTCTCCAGAAAAACATGACATATTCTAGAAGAAATAAAGGTGACTCAGAAGTAGCAAAACCAAAAAAGATTATCTCCAAATCACCCCTAAAAGGGTTACCTTGAGGGATGGAGAGTCTGAGCAGCCCTTCCACAACACCTCTTGTCCATGCCATTGCCTTCCACTGCCAGCCGCCAGCTTTTGCACTTCTCTCTCTGTGGAGTCATCTTGGTGGGCGTGGCAATATTATGAATCATATTTTTGTGATCTGTCCTCTCACCAGTTGGTGACTGATGGCAGCTGAGTTGAATACATTTTTCTAACCCTTACATAACTTTGGTCTAAGTGCTATCATCAACTCACCATTAAATACGTGTTTTATAATTCTGCCTTTTTATCTCCAAAATGGAGATAATAGTGGTGTACATACATTTAATAAATGTGGCAGAAGAACTACAAAAAGTATAAAATATGTTGATTTTTTCTAAAAAATATTATTTTACTTTTCAGATGAATGAAAATGGTACAAATACAAAATGTTATTGCAAACACTAGAAGGCACTATTTCTCTACAGAGGCAGAAAATAGATATAACACAAATTTCTTGTATGTTAAACTTCTCCTCTTGCCCAATTTCTATTCAATAAACAGAACAAAAACTGCAGTATGATAAATTTTAAAATATACATTTCTACAATGTACTAAGCAGTGTAAATAGAAAGGAAAAGGAGAATAGTGAGATAAAGGACATTAAAAAAAGGAAATCCAGGCCGAGTGCAGTGGCTCACGCCTGTAATCCTAGCACTCTGGGAGGCCGAGGCAGGAGGATTGCTTGAGATCAGGAGTTGGAGACCAGCCTGAGCAAGAGCGAGACGCCATCTCTACTATAAATAGAAAGAAATTAGCCAAACAACTAAAAAATAGAAAAAATTAGCCGGACATGGTGGCGCATGCCTGTAGTCCCGGCTACCCGGGAGGCTGAGGCAGGAGGATCGCTTGACCACAGGAGTTTGAGGTTGCTGTGAGCTAGGCTGATGCCACGGCACTCTAGCCCGGGCAACAGAGTGGGACTCTGCATCTCCCTCCCCCAAAAAAATCTCAAAAAAAAGGAAATCCAAAAAAAGAAGACCGAGACCAAAAAAACTGCAAAAAGTGATAAAGGAGAAAAGGGATAATGAGAAGAAATGAGGTCAAAGCCAATTTCTTCTATACACATAATATATGGGAACTGTTTTCCATGTCATAGCCCTTTGTTGTATTATATTGAAAATGCTAAGTTATAATTCATCAGTGGTTTTCTAGGTCTGCATTGCCTTCCCTTCCCAATCTTCTCACTCATCTTATTTCTCTCTACTATACCTTACAGGGGGGCTACTGGGAATGCATCAAGATTCATAATGAAGTAAGACAAGGATGAAAGATTTGGAGTTACCATGGAAATGCAAACCTGTTTTGATAGTACTGGCTGGTAGGAAGGAAAGTAGACAAATGTCTTGCATATTCCCCTCTAAATGGCTGTGTCTGGCTGGGCGTGGTGGCTCACGCCTGTAATCCTAGCACTCTGGGAGGCCGAGGCGGGCAGATCGCTCAAGGTCAGGAGTTCAAAACCAGCCTGAGTGAGACCCCATCTCTACTAAAAATAGAAAGAAATGAATTGACCAATTAAAAATATATACAGAAAAAATTAGCCGGGCATGGTGGCACATGCCTGTAGTCCCGGCTACCCGGGAGGCTGAGGCAGGAGGATTGCTCGAGCCCAGGAGATTGAGGTTGCTGTGAGCTAGGCTGACACCACGGCACTCACTCTAGCCTGGGCAACAAAGTGAGACTCTGTCTCAAAAAATAAAAAATAAAAAAATAAATGGCTGTGTCTGAACACTTACTTGGGTGAGACTTGTAAAGGAATTGAAGAGATTCTGAATGATGGGAAACTAGACTGCCCTGGACTATCTAGTTAGAGAGTTTTTTTTTTTTTTAACTTTATGGAACTTTAGGTTTCACAATAGCCTGTAGTTTATTTCCTGTCTATTTCTCTCTCCCTCTCTCTCTCTGAAGGAATGCCTTCTGCACCTTTTTTTGAGACAGAGTCTCACTCTATTGTCCAGCCTGGAGTGCAGTGGCACTGTCACAACTCACTGCAGCCTCAGACTCCTGGATTCAAGCCATCCTTCTGCCTCAGCCTCCTCAGTAGCTGGGACTACAGGTGTGTACCACCACGCCCAGCTAACTTTTTTTAAATTTTTTGTAGTGATGAAGTCTCACTATGTTGTCCAGGCTGGTCTCGAACTCCTGGGCTCAAGTGATCCTCCTGCCTTGGCCTCCCAAAGTACTGGGATTATAGGCATGAGCCACCTCACCCTGCCCTTCTACACCTTTTAATTCTTGACAATTAAAGGAAACCAGGGGCAGGCAGTAGAAAACTGGATGCTCAGGACTTGATGTAGGTTTAAAGAGGGATCCTGAGGTTGACTTCTATTAGTTGATCTTTGTTGATCAACTTAGGAAAGAAAACAGGAGTTGAAAATCACAGACCTGTCCAAATCAAATATTCTACATTTGGCTTGTAGCTATATTTCAGAATACTGAGAATTCTAAGAGCCCAGGCAATTATGGTTTGAGACTCTCAGGAAATTTTGCTAACTGTGCTTTGAGAACAAGGAAGTCAAAGTGGCTCATGTCATGAATTGAGCATTAGATTGGAGGTTAAAGCACCTGGCCAAAACAGTGTCTCAATAATCAATCTTCTATTTCTCAAGCTATGAGCCCTAAATCATGTCTTACATTTCTTATATCTTATTCATCTTTGTACCCACAATGCATGGCATATAGCAGGCATTTAATAAATGGGAGTTGAATGAATGAGCATGAAAACATTCTCCTAGAATTATACATTCAGGCTATCAACATTTTTTTTTTCTGATTTTTTTAGCCCTTGCTTTCATTGGACCATATTTTATAATGGAAAGTATTCACAATCACTGTCTCACCTCTTATCATGAATGTCTGAGTCTACAATTGAGGCTCCTGCTAATCTCTGAGTTAGAAGGGAAACTTTAATTGCCAGTTAGTAATTTTGTGATGCCCTCGAATAGTAGGAAAGAAACCACTGGGAATTTATGAACTCTGTGGGGAGTATTGATGACAAAGAACACATTCTTTCTTCACTATGAGTTTAGACTTTGATGTCATCAAGAAAAAATATTAATTAAAGACCCTGGGAGAGACTTACCTTGTATAGAACCAAGGAACTGGCAGTGTTGCTGCCCACCTAGTGAAGTTCAGAATGTTACTTGAGACTAGAGCCATTGAGGGTGGGTAACCCATTGCTGAAAAATTTTTGAGAGAGCCCCCCCTTCACAGCAGCAGATTAGTATTGTTATGCATCATAGTCAGTTGTCTTATTCTTCTTCTTCCTCCTTCTTTTTCTTCTTCTTCTTCCTTCTTCTCCCTCCTTCTTCTTCTCCTTCTTTTTTGAGGTAGTGTCTTGGTATATTGCTCAGGCTGGAGTGCAGTGGCTATTCACAGATGGGATCCCACCACTGATCAGCATGGAAGTTTTGACCTGCTCTGTTTCTGACGTGGGCCAGTTCACCCCTCCTTAGGCAACCTGGTGATCCCCCACTCCTGGGAAGTGATCATATTGATGCTGAGCTTCGTGAAGACACCCAATCAGCATAGTGCGCTACAGCCCAGAACTCCTGGTTCAAGCAGTCCTCCTGCCTCAGCTATCCCAGTAGCTGGGACTACAGCCACACACCACCACACCTGGCTTTTAGTGATTTCTGATGACTTCCCTCTTCTCTTGTAGTCCCTGTTTAGAACCACAGGGCCTAGAATGGGGCAGATCAAGGGAGAAGGACCCAGGGGAAGAAATCTCTTCCTACAGATGGAGCAGGAGTTGTTCCCTACCACCACCACCAGGAATAGGGTGAGGTTGTAAAACTGAGTATCTTGAAGAGGAAATGCTTAGGGCAGGACAGGGGCTGGACAGGAGCCTACAGTTTCCAGTTAGGAATGGAGAGGAGGTTCCAGAGGGAACTTCCTCCTAATGAAGTCTTCAGGTGCTTTCCCTTCTGGAATGGAAGGAAAAGTTCAATTTTGCTGGTATGTTAACCCTTGCCTCTTCTATTATAATATAATATTATAATATAAATTATAATATTTTCTTTTGTAATTATTTTCCACTCTAACAGAGTATATTGTGTTAATCTTGTGCAAACTGAAGGAACAGGGTAGTGAGGAAAGGGCTCTTCTACCATATTTCTTTTTAAGCATGACAGTAGATAGAGGGCTTAAGCCCATCAGGTGGACTGTGGCTGTTGGCTAGAGGCCTCAGTGCCTAACCTCTTCTCTTGCCATGGCAGCTGGCTTCCCCAGAATGAGTGATCCAAGAGAGACCAACACAGAAGCTAGCCTTTATAATCCGATCTTAGTCATAAACCATCACTTCTGGCGTATTCTTTTTTTTTTTAATAACAAGGTAATGATAATGTTATCTATAGCATTATTGGGATAATTACATACTACCTAATATACAGCACAAGACCTGGCGCATCAAAAATGCTCAACTATTGCTGGCCACTAATGACTATTAAGTTTCACTTTAGCCTGTCCTTTTTTTTTTTTTTTCTTTAAATCTGTTTACGAGGCATGAGTAACCTGTCCTTGATGATCTATCTACTCTGCTTGCAAGTAATTGGCGGACAGAGTCATCCATAATTTAATGGCAGTTGTTGCTTATGTGATTTCCAGTATTTGGGTGGAGAAATATTTATCAAAGCCAAGTACTGTGTGTTCTGTTTCTATGTCATGTTTATTCAATCACTAAATAACCACAGTCTCTGTCTTTGACCTTATATTACTCACTAGTTCTATGATTTAATCATTGAAAATGATATCTGGTCTTAAATTATGTTTCTAAGTAGGGTCAGTCTTCCAGTAGGAAAAGCAGGCCTACACCCATATATTAATAGTTCATTCCATCCAGAAACATTTATCCTAGATTTTATCCCCTGTTCAAATACAAATACCTTATTTTCTATAATTTAAAGGTAAGACTGCTTTTAATACTGTACTTTCAAAATATTGCCAAATATTGTTCCTTTTTCATTCTTATCTGCTGGATCCAACTGATGTTATACTTTCTGAAAACTTTTGCCCTAACCCTAATTTATATTCAAAAACTGAAAATTCTTCCATGGGAGTTTTCTGTTTTCAACTTCTTCCCGTTTCAATTCATGTTAGATGCCACAAAATATTTCACAAGACCTATCAATTTATCCATGAACACCTCACCTTAGATTTTCTCTGAATCTTATTTTATATATGAACCATGATACTCTTAGCTTGGAGTCAGGGTAGACTCAAGATTATGTGTTTTTTTTTTTGGTTTTTTTTTTTTTTGAGACAGAGTCTCACTCTGTTGCCCAGGCTAGAGTGCCCTGGCGTCAGCCTAGCTCACAGCAACCTCAAACTCCTGGGCTCAAGCGATCCTTCTGCCTCAGCCTCCCAAGTAACTGGAACTAGAGGCACGCACCACCGTGCCCGTCTAATTTTTCTATATATTTTTAGTTGGCCAATTAATTTCTTTCTATTTTTAGTAGAGATGGGGTCTCGCTCTTGCTTAGGCTGGTTTCAAACTCCTGACCTTGAGTGATCCACCCGCCTTAGCCTCCCAGAGTGCTAGGATTACAGGCGTGAGCCACCATGCCCGGCCCTCAAGATTATATGTTTAAATATCATAACATCATTTGTTGGAATCTGACCATACTCTTGGCCAACCACACCCTGATATCACAGCAACTAAAAGGTTAGCCAAGTATTTTAATTTCAAATAAACTGCTATGTGTTGAGGATGGTTGTAACTGGGATTGGAGTAGTCAGTTTTGACTCCTCTCTTAAATAGTGGGGTTCTGAAGTCAAAATATTCTGCTTATAATTTTTTCTCCATTTTCCTACTAAATGAGTTGAGGTAATTTTACAACCTTTTGTCATCCTTTATTTCCTTTCTTATCTTTATTTTTTATTTATTTATTTTTTGAGACAGACTCTTGCTCGGTTACCCTGGTCAGAGTGCAGTGTAGCTGGGACTACAGACATGCGCCACCATGCCCAGCTAATTTTTTTTCTATATATTTTTAGTTGGCCAATTAATTTCTTTCTATTTTTTAGTAGAGACAGGGCACGGGCGGGTCTCGCTCTTGCTCAGGCTGGTTTTGATCTCCTGACCTTAAGCGATCCTCCCAGAGTGTAATCCTCTGCCTCCCAGCGTTCTAGGATTACAGGCGTGAGCCACTGCACCTGGCCTACATACCCTTCTTGTCTTAGGATATTTTTAGTTAACGTTAATATCTACGCATGCACTAACAGTAGTAATTAGACAGAGTTCCATTGCTAAAGAAGACTCACAGGACTCAAAACAAAATGCTTACAAATCTACAGTTCATCACAGGGAAAGAATATATTAATGACATTAAGGTAAGGACATGCATCACAGAAAAGGCTACCTAGCAGCAAGGGGTCCAGAGAGGCCAGGGAAGGCCCCTTTGTCTACTCTCCATAAGTGTCTAGGCCAGATGCAGATACAGTTCCTTCCTTCCCTCTCTTCCTTCCTCCCTCCCTCCCTCCCTCCCTCCCTCCCTTCCTTCCTTCCTTCCTTCCTTCCTTCCTTCCTTCCCTCCCTCCCTCCCTTCCTTCCTTCCTTCCTTTTTGAAATAGGGTCTTGCTTGGTCACCCGGGCTAGAGTGCAGTGGTGTCGTCATAGCTCACTGCAACCTCAAGCTGCTGGGCTCAAGTGATCCTCCTGCCTCAGCCTTCCAAGTAGCTGGGATTACAGGTGCACGCCACCAAGCTCAGCTAATTTTTCTATTTTTTGTAGAGATGAGGTCTCACTCTTGCTCAGGCTGGTCTCTAACTCGTGACTTCAAGCAATACTTCCAGCCTTGCCCTCTCAAAGTGCTAGGATAACAGGCTACCATACCCAGCCCAGATGCAGTTTCTCTCTCAGATCAGTAACTGCTGATGTATACACAGAATACCTTGGAAGCCAAGAACCCCAAATAGAGTCTTGGCTGGAGTTTTATATTTTGCTGGTCATGTAGGCATATTCCAACTAAATAACCAATTTAAACAGCAGAACTGAAACCAGGTAGAAAACATCAATCTCATGGATACTAATAATCAATGTTAACAAGGTGGAACAGGCCAGGCATGATAGCTCATGCCTGTAATTTCAGCACTTTGGGAGGCCGAGGTGGGATGATTCCTTGAGGCCAGGAGTTCAAAACCAGACTGGGCAACATAGAAAGACCCTGTCTCTATAAAAAATACAAAATGTTTGCCAGGTGTGGTTATGCATGTCTGTAATCCCAGCTAGTTGGGAAGCTGAGGTGGGAGGACTCCTTGAGCCCAGGAGTTTGAGGTTGCAGCAAGCTATGATCATGCCACTGCACTCCAGCCTGGGCAACAGAGTGAGACCCTGTCTCCAAAAAGAAAAAAGCCAAAGTGGAACAAACTACAGCCACCCTGAAACTTCCTGGACCCATGGTCACAAAGCGACACTAGTGACCAGCATGTTTCATGCTCTGGCCAGAGGTCAGTGCCACACAGGAACCGTAGCAAAACAGTTCCAGCTAATTCTCCACCTGCTGAGATTGTCACAGTATATTCCACTGTCTGGGTTTGAGATCCAGGCCTTTTTATGGCAAACCAATTATCCTTAGTTTGACAGAAATTACTTGACTTACAATAGAAATGCACACATGGATTCTAAACATTTGCAATAACCAATGAGGAGTTGGCATGGATTTAATCAGAAACTGAACCAGTGATTGGTTTTTTGTTGGCAACAAAATTTGTCTTGTATTTTTACACTAATTTTATAATTATTTTTGTATATGATCTATAGCTATCTGGACTCTGAGGTATACATCTGCTGAACGGTTAGGAATCATGATCAGCCTCTCATCAACCAAGCACACACAGTCCACATCCATAGGGATGATGTCCCTCGATGCAACCCAGAAGACGCACCCGCGTCAGCATTCTGCTATACAGTCATAATTAGAGCTTCCCTGTTGACATTCATCTTGAAAATGCAGACCACTCTCAGAAATTTTTTGTTGTTGCAGTTGTTGCTTTCACTTTTTGGTTCTTCAGGACCATGTGGCGCAACAGTAGCACATCTGACTCCAAAAGAGGAAGTGGTTTTGCTAGAGTCCTTCTCCCCAGTAGACATCTGAGTTCAAGCTAAGACAGAATGCTACTCTCTTGTTCTAAGCCTCTCTCTAAGCTTTACCAAAATTGTTAGATTTTCCCTTTTATAAAATCTATTTCCTGACTCTTTTCAGTTTTTTCCTATCATTTTACCTTTTTTTTTTTTGAGACAGAGTCTCACTCTGTTGCCCCGGCTAGAGTGCCGTGGCGTCAGCCTAGCTCACAGCAACCTCAAACTCCTGTGGTCAAGCGATCCTCCTGCCTCAGCCTCCCGGGTAGCCGGGACTACAGGCATGCGCCACCATGCCCAGCTAATTTTTTCTATTTTTTAGTTGTTTGGCTAATTTCTTTCTATTTATAGTAGAGATGGCATCTCCCTCTTGCTCAGGCTGGTCTCCAACTCCTGATCTCAAGCAATCCTCCTGCCTCGGCCTTCCAGAGAGCTAGGATTACAGGCATGAGCCACCGCACCTGGTCAAGGGCTAATAATTTAATTTATGAGTACTCCTTTATTTATAAGCCCATTTGGTACCATAGACAATATACAGATATGTATATACATGTCTAAATAAAAATACAGACAGACATAAATAAAGATTTTATAGCTTTAGTTTTAAAACTTTAGCCATGAGTCAGGTAAAACTCACTATTTTAAAAGGACAGTTGGATTCAAACTGTGTTTTTATAAATGGAAAATGTAAAAGTTTATCTTTTTCACTTGTCTGAAGCCCTTACTGGGTCTTAGAGAAACAGGGCAGCAAATTTATTTCTCGAAGCAAAGAGCAAGAGAGAGAATTTAAGCTTTTTCAAGGAGGAGTTGAGGCCAGGCAGGGGGGCTCATGTCTGTAATCCTAGCACTTTGGGAGGCTGAGGCAGGAGGATTGCTCGAGCCAGGAGTTCAAGACCAGCCTGAGCAACATAGTAAGACCCTGTCTGTATAAAAAATGGAAAATTAGCCAGGTGTGGTGATGTATGCCTGTAGTCTCAGCTACACAAGAGGCTGAGGCAGGAGGATTGCTTTAGCCCAGGAGTTTGAGGTTGCAGTGAGCTGAGATGACGACACAGCCACTACACTCTAGCCCAGGAAACAGTGATATCCTGTCTGACAAAGAAAAGCATGGGGGCGGGGAGGAGGATTTGGGTGTGATAGAGGAACATTAAAAGTGATGTCAAGGTAACACAAAATCATAGGAATTTACCACAGGATTTTATTAGGAGACCAATTTCATTTAGATAGGTAGCATTTAATTTAGTCTGTTTTCCAACTGGACCACTAAGCCCATTAAGGAACAGGTTCAAAAAAGCAATTATAGTTTTTAGGGCCAAATAATTTAAATATATGAAAAGCAGGTACAACTGGAAGGCAGAACATTTATGTTTTTAAAAATCAAGGACGCTGGCTGGGTGTGGTGGCTCACGCCTGTAATCCTAGCACTCTGGAAGGCCGAGGCGGGCGGATCGCTCAAGATTAGGAGTTCAAAACCAGCCTGATCAAGAGTGAGACCCCGTCTCTACTAAAAATAGAAAGAAATTAATTGACCAACTAAAAATATATAGAAAAAATTAGCCGGGCATGGTGGCGCATGCCTGTAGTCCCAGCTACTCTGGAGGCTGAGGCAGGAGGATCGCTTGAGCCCAGGAGTTTGAGGTGGCTGTGAGCTGACGCCACGGCACTCACTCTAGCCTGGGCAACAGAGTGAGACTCTGTCTCAAAAAAAAGAAAAAAAAAAAAATTCAAGGACTCTACTTTTACACTGACTCCCAGGCCCCTCAAAAGAGGGAAATGTCATGAGACCAGGCCCATGCAACACTTCCACAGTTCACTTTACTACAAAAGCAAGCATTTAAGTGTTTAAGACATGCCTTTCATATTTAAACACACGACAAAATAGTGCTAACCATTTACTTTTTTTTTTTTTTTTTTTTGAGACAGAGTCTCACTCTGTTGCCCCGGCTAGAGTGCCGTGGCGTTAGCCTAGCTCACAGCAACCTCAAACTCCTGGGCTCAGGCGATCCTTCTGCCTCAGCCTCCCAAGTAGCTGGGACTACAGGCATGCGCCACCATGCCC
>CAUYPO010089440.1:0-30227 GCA_963574435.1 Cheirogaleus major
ATCCTTCTGCCTCAGCCTCCCGAGTAGCTGGGACTATAGGCACATGCCACCATGCCAGGCTAATTTTTTCTATATATTTTTAGTTGGCCAATTAATTTCTTTCTATTTTTAGTAGAGATGGGGTCTCACTCTTGCTCAGGCTGGTTTTGAACTCCTGACCTTGAGCGATCCTCCCGCCTTGGCCTCCCAGAGTGAAGACCCTGTCTCTTAAATAAATAAATAAGAATGAAAGTAGAAAGAAAGAAAGGAAAGGAAAGAAGGATGGATTTAGACTAGGAGCACCGGAAGGCCACACCGCAGTAGGAAGGAAAGAAACACAAGGGATGAAGGACTAAGGAGCTCACCAGCAGGCTGAGTACTGCTCTGGGAGCGGATGACAGCCATCCAGTCGCTGACCAGGACTGAGGCCAATTTCCGGAGCTCTGCAGGTGGGAAAAAGGGTAAGCGTCTAAATAAGTTTAAAACATCATGCTTTACATAACAGACAATGGGAGGTTTGAAGTAATACTGTAAAAATCAGTGAAATAATAAAAATAACCCAGAGTTTTAGGAACATGAGATAGGCTTAAAAACCAAACTGTTAAAAAATTGGAACAACGAACAGAAGAGTTGTCTTCTACTCAGGTAACTTTCAACTCCGCTGCCATCACATTAGGGAGCAAACAGATTATCAGTTATTACAAGGTATGTGGCTTTATCCATGCACTTATTACAACAACCTGAAGATTTTTAAATTCCTTTTACAGACATGAAAACAAGAATATAATTTGTTTCTAAATATATGAAAAAAAATACCTTTGTAGCCTTTTCATTTTGCACTTGGCAAATGCCATCGCTTATCTATGACATGTTTCTCTTTGCTAACATTTCCACTTATAGACTCACTTAATAATCATTTAACAATAAGATTGTCATAGAACATTAAAACTTAACTTTTCAAAATAGTCACACAATTAACAATTTCTGCACCTAAGATAACATGAACCTCAATGCATTCCCAACGCAGCAATATCCTAAAACCTCTTGGGAACAACTGATACTGTGGCCCAATAGGAATTAACTATAGTTTTGAACTCCTGACCTTGAGCGATCCGCCCGCCTCGGCCTCCCAGAGTGCTAGGATTACAGGCGTGAGCCATCGCGCCCGGCCAAGAATTAACTATAGTTAAGAATATAAAAATATACATATATTTATAAATATATGTATGTTTATAAATATATAAATTTCAATATCTAAAGGAATTATAGTAATTAAATCCATATCCAAAGAGGGCAGCACAATCAAGCCAGTTGGAAATAGGAAACAACATACCCAATAGTGAAGAAATAAAGTATGATTTCATGAGATCCCCTGTTATATGCTGTACTACAAATGATTACTAAAGACACTTTGAGAGATCACAAAAATAGTAAAATGCTCAGTATCTAAAACAACCAAAAAACTGAGAATATGATTAAAAGGATGAAAAGCTAGAGGATTTTTTTTCACTTAATCCTATGAGTTAAAATAAAATTGGGATCCTTTATCATGGAGAGGTGTTTCCAGTGATTTCTCCTATAGCTAAAGAACTTTAGACGGGCTTATCCAAGCTTACATGCTCCCTCAACATCAAGCAGTCCAAAGCCTTCACCAAAAAACCTAGCCAACAATTCCTTTTAGACAAGAGCAACCCTGTGTCTTTATCAGCACTGACAGAACACTGCTCACTTGGTGGGAAACCAGAGTCCCCTGCTTCTGGTTCAGGCCTTGGGTAGAGATAAAAGAAATGATCTATAAAAGAGCCAGGCTTTGTCCTGTATGGTCCTTGCCAGTTCCAAAACTCTTTGTCTTGGAAAAGGAAAGAATCTGTTGCTATCAAAGTTATGATATACTCCAAGAGCCAGGATTTTGCACATGGCCTACAGGAATATGATTATTGATGGAACTACTCTATCTATTGTTAGGAAAACAGATATTGAAGGTCCCAGAATATGCTATATTGCTTTAGAAAGACAGAAGTAAATGATGACAAGACATCTAGGATGATACTATGTCCCCCAAAGAATTTAAGCATATGCCTTTTATACCAAGTGATCTCAAGAATCAGCTTCTGGTTAAAGTATGGGACCTTATTTTAACACCATTTGGAACTGAGAACAGGAAAGAGGGGACAGGTTAGAGGAATGAAATGTTTAAAAGAAAAAGAAAAGCAAAATGAGGTAGAAAGAGGAAGAAAAGACTGAAGATCCAAGGATGGGAGAGAAATAAAAGTAATTCAGTGGAAAGAATGGAGAGAAGCCCATGACAGAGAGGAAGGACTGACAATCCTACCTTCATCCTCACCGGACTTGCTCAGTTGCTTCACCAGTTTGGCTGTGTTGTTCTACGAGAGATGGGAGCAGCAGAAAGGTCAATGTCAGGAGGTGATTAAGCCCACTCAGAGCTAACCATCCCACAAACTCCCTCTTAATCTCTTAACAGTCCCGAACAGAGACTAACAGTTAACCTTTCACAAAAACTTTGTAGACACAGTCTTACTTAATCCTTAGAACAACCCAGTTAGGTAGGTACAATTATTCCCATTATATAGATGAAAAAACTGAGGCTCAGATATATGAAGTGCCCCAAGCCACACACCTAATTAAAGGAAATAAATTCAAACCAAGTCTTTTGGATTCCAAATTTCTTTCTTTTCTTTTCTTTCTTTCTCTTTCTTTCTTTCTTTCTTTTCTCTCCTCTCTCTCTTTCCTTTCTCTTTCTCTCCCTTTCTTTCTCTTTCTTTTAAACCATTCTACCTCACAGCCCCAAGATTGCAGCCACATGGAGTCAGTGAGAATTTTTCATCTGTTAGGCTAACCCAAAAAGGAAGAATCAGGGTTGTAAAGACTGATAGTACCTGCTTGAGATGGTCCACAGTGAGCGGCAGGTGCTGCAGGGTCAGCAGAATTTGCTGGAGAAGGGGAATGTTGTTGGTTGTCTTTGAATATGTCAGCCAATTGTTAAGAAGTTTGTAACCGCCAACGTCAATAAACCTGCAAGCAGGCAGGCAAATCTGTTATGCCTTTCCTGGATTTTGAAAGTACCACATCCCACACTCCTAGTCCCCCATTAATGACGCAGGAACCCATGCCTCACCTCCCCCATCTTCTAACTACATCTCCCCATTCCAACCACCGATATCCCCACTTACTTGACCAGTATTTCTGGTGAACGGGTCTGCAGGAGAATGTTCAAGTAAGTGCATCGACTCACCATCTTTCGTGCTTCCTTCATCAGACTGTAGGAAATGAGTTAGGGTTAGAAATGGACCAGTCAGAGTCTCTTCTTTTAGCAAAAGCACCTGTGGAATGCCTAGATCCCTGATGACTTAGGATTTTGCTCCAGAGTAGGGGAGTCACACATGCCTCTAGGATGGGAAGGATCCAGAGGGACATGAAAACCCACGGGAGAATAGAAAACAACTAAGGAGATACTAAGTCTCTGATCTGGTGAGGGGAGCATCACTGTTTCACTAACACACAGGATACATTTCAATCTATCTACAGGTGAAGCAGCTAGCCCTCAACAACTATTCCTTAGTAGTCTGTTTAAGACTGGCTTAGTTATTTCCTTTCCCCTGGAAAAGCTGAGGATTCCTGAAGGAAAATAACATTTTGAGTAAGTGGGACATGAACCAAAACAGAACCAAAATTCTGTCACTAGGCTCCCCTGCTCTCATTCCAAAGTGTGACTCTCTTGGGACTGTGGATGTCCAAATCTCCAGCCTCCATTATGGTCTGCAAGCAAGGGGTCATCTTTTCCTTTAACTTATCCTAAAATTATTGAATTTGAATCCTATTCCACTGACTCTCCCTTTCCTCTCCAGGATCATTCCCATCTGTCTCTGCTGTGGCCATATTACAACACAATATCCTCTACTCACAATAAATGCAAAGGAGTACAGACTCACCTGAAGATCTTGGAAATCCCATCCACACTCTTGACTTCCCCATCTCGGTTAAGGAAGCTATCCAGGCCTTTAAGAAGCTCTTTGGGGTCTATGGGACCCGAACCCATGACTGTGGTTTCTAAGAGAGAGGACAAAACAAAAAACCCCACAGAATGAATAGGTGGCAAGGACAGTCCTAGTATACCCATCCCCGTATTTGATAAAATATAGCAACTAATTATACAACTACATAATTTTCCAGATCAGAAAAATCAAGAGACTGTTGTCAGTACTAAGAAAATAGCCCTGGCAGGGTGAATACACGACTGAATGGGAAGACAATCAGACTGGTGGACTGGGGCAGCACGCTCGTCCCTCCCTCCGTTACATCCTTCCTAGGAAAGTTGAATGCCACTAGTATATGACAGCTAAGATTCCAAGTTCCCATAACAAGCTCAACTCTCCAAGACATTTTTGCTTATTGTTTGCTTACTGTCTCCCTAGTTGCTGATAAATTTGGCTTGAAGACAAGCCTGTAAGTGGATAAGTGGGCAAATCTTGGGCTGTCTTGAAAGAGTCTTTTTTATCTTAGTCCACTAAGAGTCATAATCACCATAAGTGGCAGGATATGTATCAGCTGTGATTGTATGTGATAAAAGAAAACAAAACCTGATAACAGAACCCCTTCCCCCAGGAATTGGGGGGGGGGGGGAAGTAGCTCCCAGAAATGGAGGCAAATGGATGCAAAGGAAATCAAGCAGATCCTCCTAAACCTTGAACAGAATGTCACTCATTAATCAAACACTGCACAAGTTTTGACCGCTGCAAAGTTAAAGGAAACCTTGGTTTGTGGTTTCATAGGCAAAGATGAAAATCTGACCCCCTGCCCTCAAAAAACGACACTGTCCAAGATCGCCAAGAAATGCCAGAAACTAAAAACCATGGAACCAACAAAAACAACAAATAAAGCTGGAAGCTGGGAAAATTCCATTAAATTTTAAGCAGCTACTTTAGACCAGCCTGGAAAAGTCAATTAAAAGCTAAACTCCCTTTTACAGAAGGGAAAAAGTATACAGCAATTTCTAGGCCAAACCAAAGTTCTAGAGAGGTAATTTAGGATCAATATGGTTTTGACTGGTTTTAACCACACTGCCTCTAAACACTGGCTTCTGAGAATCAAAAAAGCAAGCCACCTCAGCAAGTCTGCACCTGGGAAACACAGCTAGCAGGGAGTAGAAAGGAGGTGAGGCGAAAACAGCCTCCTGTGACCTACATCTAGTACACAGACAACAGATACAATCCCAGCAGAAGGGTGGAAAAACGAGTATTTTACAAAGATGACTGTATTTTGTGCAGAAAACAGGTTTCTTATAATGCAAATTAGAAACACAAACATAACAACCTCAATGTTTTAGTCCTCCCAACAAAAAGATCAATGAATTTCTAAATTTGTAGGTCTCAACAATCTAGGCACGTAGAAGCAGGGGAAAGGGGCAGCAGTACAATCTTGGTTCTAGACATCACAACCTGTGGGCTGAACATACGGAGAGATGAGGCAAGAAATGCCAAGAAGTGAGCAAATCTAGGTCAACCACGCTGTTGCTGCTGCCCTGGAACCTCCATGAGGACAAGTGAAACCTAAGGTCAGAAGGAAAAACATTCAAGTAGAATACGAAAAAAGATTAGAAGTCTGTGGGCCAAATCCACCAAAGTGTGGTGATTCTTACACACAGTGAGACAGACACAGGGGTAAAGGAACCCTTCCCATGTAGTGGGACACTATAAAGTGATACATATAGATACGTTAAAGGGATATATAAAACAGATTTCCCATGTGTTGGAGACTGGAAAAGCAATGTATGGGTCCAAATAACATATCGTAAATAACAAGAGCTTAAGAAATTTAAAAATATCTACATATGTACTCACACACACATCTACTAGATTCCAAAGGAAAATATATGCAATTTGACAAAAAGCCTTGAGTTCAACATCCCTTCAAACCTGTCCCCCTAACACAGCTGATTCAAATCCAGAACTGAATATATATAACGTTGGAGAACTCCCTTTTGCATATCCAATTACAAGCTAAGCCAATAGTCTTGCTACCCCTACTTCTTTCATAAACTCAAAAAACTATCACTTGAGCTCAAATGTTCCTTCATTTAAGAGGACAGGAGACAAGAAAGAGAATAACTAGGCTTAGAAAAATGGACCAATGAGCACAAAGCTAAATTCTGTCCAGTGCCCTCTCCTGGGAATGGAACCCAGGGACTTTTTAATTCCCATTTGTATAAATGAGAATAAAAGAATAGTCAGGGGAAGCTAGGAGAGACAAAGCAAAAGAAATGTTAAATATTAACTTTCCACTACTAAATTTTGGAACTATAATTGTAATTTTGTATCATGAGCACCAATCATGTGATAAAACATAAGTGGTTTTCCTCATGATGGCTTTCCTGCAGGCAGATTAGTGTTTTACTCATTTAAAATTAAGGACCCAAAGTGCCTTACAACCTAGTTTCTTACTTTGAAGCCAGTACATTTTGAAAGAAAGCAGGCAGTCAAGTGGAAAGGAATGAGGAGCTTAACATTCCTGGCACAGACCTACACTGGAGAAGACATCTGAGTTGGCCAGGGAAGGTAGAGGCAGTGACCAAGTGTCACAACATTACCCACTCATGATCTGGAGTCTGGAAGGAAAGCTTGAGTAAGCCTCCTGGAAGCACAAAGGATCCAGATTGTTTTCTTTTAATGAGCTGTTAATTTCCTTGAAGGCAGAACATACTGAAGGTGGGGGTTGGGGAAAAGCAGCCCTCTGGCCTACCTCTACCTCGTCCTAAGCTATAAGCAGCTTTCCTTATGGACGATGTTGAGCAGAGCCATGCACTCCTGGCAAAAGGCACTGGGGAATTTTCTACCGTTCTTACCAGAGATAAAATTGAAAGTCTGTAAGCGACACCGACTCCAAAATGAATTTTACTTGTTATTCAATTAAACAGGGTGAAAAAATACCCAGCATGGCTAGTTATTCCACATCCATCATTAATGAAACAGGACGGAATTGGTTCAGGACAAAAATTCTAGCAAGCCAGAGCCCTTTTAAAAAGAAAGCGATCACAACTATTTTCTAAGAAAAGGAGAAAGGCGTTGCAACTTTACCTTAGAGGCCTTAGCATTTCTGGCAACTTCTGCTTTGTACCTAACATCCTTTACATTCCCATTCCTTTCCTCCCTTTCCTTGGTGTTTGGGCATTTCCTAGTAGAATGCGATAGTGGACTGAATTATGTCTCTTAGGTGATTCATGAGGTCATTATCAGTCTTCTAGGAAGTAAGCCCCTACCCCTCAAAGTCATTTTGAAAGCCTGGTACATCACCTCCCAAAAGCTGATTTGCCTTTCAATAAGGACACAAAATCACACACCATCCCCACCCACAGGAAAAGATCCCAGAATAGAACTCTGGCCACAAACTACAAATATTAGGTTCTCTGAGCTTCTCTGGATGGATTTGGTTTCCCTAGTAGGCCTTGTTTCTCATCTCCCATGTTAAGGAAGATCTTTATTAATCCCTGCTCACTAGAGATCAGGAACCCCAGAGGGTAGAATGTTTAGCTCCCAAGGAAGGTATGCTGCAGAGGCACATGGAAAACAGCTTAGAAGACTAAAAAAAAACAAAACAAAAAAACAAAAAAAAACAAGGAACTTGTGGAAGAGCCTTTCCCATCCAATCTGTTAAGTACTGAGAATGCACAGCCAGTAGAAAATTAGCCCTAAGTCTCACCTAAATTACCACAGGACAACTGTACAAAATGGCTTTCCAATTCTGCCTATAATCTCCATACTTCAATGCAGGACTTTTAAAAAAAAGTATATGTAAAGTTTAATAAAGATTTGACTTTGAAAAAGCTGGGGGAAGAAAGATAAGAACAGGATACCCAATACCACCCTCAGATGGGGGGCATGGCTTTTGAACATACACCAATTGCCACAGCACTCCACGACTTGAAAAATGAAGAGGACATTTTTTTCATTAATGCTTTTAAGGAATTTCTTTTAGAAGGGAAGGAAAAAGAAATTCAAAATAGGTGGCTCTTTGAAAAAAGAAATGAAGGTTGTGAAATGTAATACCAGAAAGGTTTTGCTTACCAGAAACCGTAGCTTGATTCCCCCTGCCTTGAGTTTACAACTGCCGCCTCCTTTCCTAAAGATTCACTTTTCATCCTAGTACCAATGTACAGGAACTAAGCAAGTGGTGAACGTGATACAGCACTGAATAAAAAGTTTATCCCCAAACCGAGAAGTGGAAATAAGGGCGATTTAGAAGAAAGTCCTAAAGTACCGACCTTCCCCCACAAAGCAACCAAATGCAGGAGCCCCAAGGACTGGGTCCTGAACAGAAATGGCACATTTCAGTGTCATTAGGCCCCATTTGTCTCCAAGTTACTCGCATAAGCCCTTGTGTCTTACCCATTTCCCCCAACACACATATATGCGTACACACAGGCTCACACGCACACTCCCCCAAAAGCCTCCCAGTCTTAGTTGAGAATTGCGTTTTTCCAACCCTGGCAACCGAAGTAGGGAAAACTTCCAAGCAGTTGTGATGAAGTGAAGTGAAAATAAAAGCAACGGGCTGATTGTTAAATATAAAACCTAGAGCTACGCAAGGAGATGGACAGCCTCAATACCTAACTCCTATAAGCTTTTATCCCTTCAAGACAAAGGCTTTAAAGATTATAACTAATAAGGAAAATGTCCTATTCTCCCCCCTAGCAGCAAGAAGCACAGGGAATCCAGAAGGCATCTGCTCAGGGGTGGAGTTTCAAGAGGGTGGAGAGAGGAGGAAGAAAGCTGATTACATCACCTTTCAATGCTGCTCCTCCCCCTTGACCAAGATTCTAGGGCGGCCCTAAGCTCTGGATGGCAAAAGGGTAAGAAAAACAAAGGAGGGACGCCATTTTGTAATGGAGAAGAGGCCTCAAACTTTAAAAAGCCACCCGGCTCTGCCGGTAGCTTGGGCTACATCAAACACCCTCTTTTAGCAAAAAAAACAAAAGCCAACCCCCCCATCTTGATTAATCTTTGATCAATTTTGATCAGTTAAGAGCGTAGTGAAAATTAAAGCAATTAAAATATTAAAAAGAACAAATTTTCTGAGGGGAAGAATTGAATTTGCAATTGAGATTCAACCTGCTACCATCAACCACCCCCATTCTCCCTACAGAGGGAAAGGGGGAGGACTTGGACCCCTCTCAACAAATAGGGTTGAGGTAGGAGGACAGGAGAAAAACGGGTCAAGACACAACCTGCAACGCCGCTTGGAAGACAAAAGGACAAGGAACGTCGCCATATTGAAGCAGGGAAGAAAAAAATTCCTTTTAACGACACAATTCTTTTAGAAAGCTAGCATTCAATTGCACTAAATGGCTTTTAAAATTATACTCCTGAATTCCACATTTCCCAACCTTTCCCACCTCTATTTAACTGTATCCCCCACCAAAAAATATCAAGTTAAAATGTTAATCATTTTTGCCTTTAAATAACCTATGCAATCTGCAACAATTACAAGACATTCTTTACCTCCCCAACTATTTTGTATGTACTGTCCTAAGATATATTTTACCCTAGAAGTGTCTTGCAATCTTTATTCCTAGATTGCCACCTATTTTAACACACAAATATACCCCAAGCAAATTACATTAAAATTAAGAGGATTTAACAATCATTTAAAGTCATAGCCAGCTACCATTTCTCTCTGCCCAACTCCTTACCCTGCAATCTTTATGTACAGATTGCTTATTTATCTGGCAAATTGAAAGGCGCCCTGCTTGTCTCACACACAAAGAAGTGGGACTTCTGGGCCACAAGATCCACCATCTTTTGTATGTGAGCTCATTAACCCTTTTGAAGACTGCTGCTAACCAGAGGAAGGCAACCATTCCTCCTTATAAAAAGCAAACACTTATGGCTTTGGCAGTCTGGAAATTGTCTGGATTACCAAGGGTTAACCGTCAAAATTCTCATTTGCTGGCCCTCCATCTACCCTCTCCTTGCCTGCTCAGCAGGACAAGGACAGGTGGTAGAGGAGAGAGAACAAGACTGTTCAGACCCAAAGGCCCTTTTTAATGGAGATTAAGTGACCGGATCGGTCCTTCTCCAGTTCTATATTTGTTCTATGGTCTCATTTCTTCCTCTCATTATTTTTGGTTTCACAACGGGAAACGTTGATTTCTTGTTGCAAGGCTGGTTTTTGAAAATTCGACACTTACTATCCAATTTTTTTGCGACGTCAGCACCTCGGGCTCAGGGGGCAGGGGGTAAAATTTTGGAGGAAAAAAAACCAACCAACCAGGACCCAAAACTCAATTATTTGGGGGGCCTCATTGGATCAAAAAGTCTCTTAAAAAATAAAGGCCAACTCAGTATTCATTACCCCCCCACCCAACTCCATTTAGGGAGGGGGGTCGTAGAAAAAAAATTCTGAGTGGATTAAAAAAAGTAAACGCTGGATGAGTGAATTTGGGTGGGTTTGGGGAGGGAGGGTGGTTGATTATTTTTGAAGTTATGTGGTGACGGTCCTTCGGCCACAGATTTCAAGTCCCAAGCAGCGTGGGCTGATGGGGTGGGCAAGACAGGTGGGAAGGGGCAGAAGACACAAGTGGTTTGGCTGGTGGCTGCTGAGTTCCCTTTCCCCCCTCTCAGGATCCTTTCAAGGGCTTAGATGTTGCTGCGGCTTGTTTCTGTTTTCCTCGTGGCCGGCCTGTCTTTCTCCGAGAAAATTCAAACCTGGGATAAAAGGAAGACAAGGGAGAAAGATGTAATCAGTACAGGCTGCTTTAAAACACCCAGAAATACCACTTTTGTAGTCCCTAAACACAACTCCATGTCACAGCCGCTTTATACAAGCCGAGGCTCTCAACCGAACCCACCCGTCCAAGGTCTCCCGGTCCAACGCTCTCCGCAAAACTTTGCCCTCTACACAACAATACCCCAAACTTACCTCTAAACGAACCCCAGAATGGCGGCTGCCGGCTCGGGTGTAATCTTTTATACCCGGACGCCGCCCAACGCGCCCAAACGTGCTAGTGAAACGCCCCTGTCGCGAGACATTGTGCGCGAGGCGTGAGCTCATTGGTCAACCCGAAAGACAATTCGCCAGCTGATTGGCTACCCTTCTTTCGCCTTCGCTCGGCCCCTTCCTCCGGCTCCATCTTCCGCCTCCTTCCTGCCCCCACCCCGTCGTGAGCGCGTGACCAGAAAGCCTGGCACCTCCCTTTTCTCTGCTTCCACCACTTCCGCCCTCGAGAACGGTTCTCACCCCGGGTTGGTAGAAACGTGCCAGCGCATGCGCAGTGGGTGGATCCCGGTCAAAATCGCCTTCAAAATTGATTAAAAGGCAAACTCTAAATATGGGATCTGAGAGTCGAGGCGACTGGTCCAGGAAAAACGCAATTTTGAGGCCTAGTTTGATTGTGACGCAGTTAAAAATAGCTACTACCCACGGCCCCCCTCTCACGCTTCCGTCCTGACGCAAACGCGCGACCGCCTCCCGTACTGCGGGCTTGTCCTTGGCCCTACCTTAGTCAATTTCCTGGAGCATGCGCAGTCAGCTTTCCGGCCATTCCTACGCAGGGCGCACGTCTCAAGATGGCGGCTTCCGTAATAAACACGCTGCTGAAGCGGCTTCTTGTGCTTTCGCCCTTCCGAAGTGCCTACGGAGTTCAGGTAACTCCTTGAAGGACATTCTGCACAACCCCAAGTTAGTTATACCTTTCCTAGGTCGTCACCGCACACTGCCAGTAGTCCACGAGCGGAGATCTTCCCAGGTGCTTATGTCTTGGCTGTCTGGGCAACCCTTTACTTCCCGAACACCTCCCCACCCCGTACTGTGCGCGTTTTCTAATTCTTTGCTGAGGGCTAAGAACCACGGATGGGTGTCATTCTCTTCACAGATTACCGTCTCAGTAAATTAGCTAGGTGATGGAATTGACTCCTCGGCCATACACATCCCCCTCTTAACTATGTCGGTGGTGTCTAAATCTGGGGTGTCCTTGGTTTGAGGAACCCTAATTTCCACCAGCCCTGCTATCTCCCAGTAAAATCAGGATGTATTCTCACGACCTGGGGACCAGTTTCTCAGCTCTCTTTACCTTACTAAATCACTTTCTTGTTGGAGTTATAAGTGCTTAACTCAGTCCTTGAGATTGAGGTTATCCTCTAGCCTCAAGTACTTACCACCCTGGAGGCTCTTGGTGGGGCAGGGCGAGATAGGAAGGCTTGCTCAGCTGCTACTCCCTAAAGTGGGACTGAAGAGTGGTAACAGGTCGCCGCAGAGTTAATAACAGCCCTGGTGGCTTTAAAGCTAGCGTTAGGACTCAAGTTTTGTTTTGCCTTGTGGAATGATGATCTTCAGCTTTTTATAAAACTGGGCAACTTAGTGACTGGGGATTGGATTGAGTTGGATACTCACTCTATACATCCCCTCCCACCACACATCTTAATGTCCAAGAAGCTAGACATCCTTCCGTTCTCCTTCCACCAGACTCAATTCATATCCAGAAAGCACAAATTCCTTCCATGTATCAGGTTTTTTAATTGTCTTCTCAAATAAAATTGCTTCTTAGTCATCTAGCCTAGTTATCCTGTAACATTAGCTTTTCTTTCATGGTTGATTTATGTCAATTTAACCCCAACAGAAATACTTTGTATATATTACTGTTATATTCCATTAACACAACGGGCATATATTCTCCCTCTGTGCAAATTGTGATGAGCAAAAGAATTGAGTCCTTTTCTTTAACTCATTTTTTCATTGTTTTTCCTTCATTATAGGTTCCCCTTCAGAGCCTTTGCACCAAAGCCCCTGCTGAGAAAGATTCTTTGCCCCCAGTTCCCATTTCCCCTTATGAAGATGAACCCTGGAAATACTTGGAATCAGAAGGTAACTCTAAATGGGGAAGGGGAAGGTCAGGTAGGGTTTGAGGTAAGACAGAGCTACCCCCTATACTTCCACCCAGGAATAACCTTGTGTGGTTTTTCATTTCAGAATACCAGAACCGCTATGGTTCCCGCCCTGTCTGGGCTGACTATCGCCGAAACCACAAAGGTGGTATACCGCCACAGCGGACTCGAAAGATGTGTATTGTGAGTTTATGAGGGTGGGATGTGGAGTGGGGGTGGAGGCCTCAGTGACAGTACCACTGAACTTTTTCTGACATGGCTTTGAACATCTGCAACTGCTGTTTTTTTCTCTCCACAGCGTAGGAATAAAGTTGCTGGGAATCCCTGCCCCATCTGCCGGGATCATAAGTTGCATGTTGACTTTAGGGTAAGGAGAATCTTTTTTCTTTAGGATAGGAGAATAAGGATTTGGAGTGCCTTCATAATGCTGAAGAGATTACTGTAGGCACCGCACACTTCATATCCTGGAGCCCTTACAATCCATTTTGCAGTAACTATTTCTGGCATAAAAACATCCCTCCCTCCAGCCTTTAACTGTCCACTGTGGATCATACTAAAAAGCTTTATCCCATGCCTCTGAAATTTACAGTATAAATTGTCAGGAAAGAGAAATGCCTATTTCTAATAGGAGAGCAATACCCAAAGGTTCATTTACATATCTATCACAATTATTAGCAAGTATATTGGCCATCTTTTTTCCTGAGGTTTTCTTTATTTTGTTATGTTGATGTTCAGTGGCATGCTGGAACCTGGGGTTGGAGCTGAGGTATATGCAGCAAGGTAGACTCTAGTTACTATTTTTTTCCTTTTTTTTTTCCCCCTGCACTCCAACTCCAAATGTCTCTTAATAGTAGACTATTTTTTTTTGTCAAAAAGCCTTCAACATTGTGAGAAGGACAGGACTTGCTCAGCACAGAATTTGAAAACATTATATAATAACAATGATAATAGAAAAGTATTCTGAGGTTGCAGTAAAGGTATTAGAGCAGAAGCCGTATGGCTTTAGATTTCAAAGGATGTCTCCCACACACGCGCACAAAAGCTATATTGCTGGCTGGTCATCAGGGGAGTGGGAGGGCATTTGAGTGTCAGCAGATAGGGGTGTCTGACTGTTCTACAGACCCTTCTGACACAGGTTATAGGGGAGTCCCATAGATAACTTCTCCGTTTCAACTATATTCAATTGCTTATAAAAAGAGGTTATAACCAATTATATAAACAAGGGGGAGAGAAAGATTGTACATTGAGGAGTACAGGTAATTCTGCCTACCATTCCACTCCACAAATATATCTCCTTTTTCCTCAGAGTCTCATTTCCTGTGATGAATTTGCTGGCTGAGAGTCATTCTATGTAATTAAAATGTAAAATTGTTCTTAGTCAACATATACATTATGTTCATCATGCTGTCGTATACATTCAGTGTTTATACATGCACATTGCAATGTCATTTTCTGGGATTACCAATGACCATCCCAGTTGTTTGCCTTACTGCTGACTTTAGAATATAACCATGCAGAAGAGTTGTCTATGTGCACCACTATGACAGAATATGGGATGTGCATGTGAAATGGTTGAAAGGCCAGGAAAGGAGAGAAGTTTGCTGGAACATGAAGAAGGGGTAGCATCTGGAGAGACAGGGGTGAAGGTCATCCGTTTGAGTGTGTAGGAATTGTGCACTTTTTTTCAGTTTCCAAAAGTCTTGCTGCTCTCTCCTCATGTTTCTCTACCACTGCCCCCACAGAACGTGAAGCTGTTGGAACAGTTTGTCTGTGCCCACACAGGTATCATCTTCCATGCTCCGTACACAGGTCAGCCCATTATCCCTGTCACCATCGGAATAACTTTTCCTTGGGGCATTCCTAATTTGTGCAGTTGGATGAAAGGTATTTGTTTGGTGGCTCCTATGTGTGGTATAAAACGTCTGGTTGAACCTTTTGGAAATCTTGCCTTGTTGGGGATGCTCACATGCTAAAACAATTACATGTGGATGAAAGATACAGGCAAGTCCTTCTGTAAGCAAACTAAATGTATTTCTTAAAAAGATAAATGGTGGTGATGATTTTCTTTCTATAGGGTTGCTTCACGTTTACAAAAGGCTTTTCTTCACAAATTGTCAGATAAATTCTTCTTTTTTATTTTTGTTTTTTTATTTATGTTGGCCAATTAATTTCTTTCTTTCTTTTTTTTTTTTTTGTGAGACAGAGTCTCACTTTGTTGTCCAGGTTAGAGTGAGTGCCGTGGGGTCAGCCTAGCTCACAGCAACCTCAATCTCCTGGGCTCAAGCGATCCTACTGCCTTAGCTTCCCGAGTAGCTGGGACTACAGGCACGCACCACCATGCCCGGCTCATTTTTTGTATATATATATTTAGTTGGTCAATTAATTTCTTTCTGTTTTTAGTAGAGACAGGGTCTCGCTCTTGCTCAGGCTGGTTTCGAACTCCTGACCTTGAGCGATCCGCCCGCCTTGGCCTCCCAGAGTGCTAGGATTACAGGCGTGAGCCACCGCACCTGGCAAATTTTTATATTTTTAAATGGCCGAGAAAAAAATCAAAAGAATATCTTGTTGTGACATTTTAAAATCAGATAAAATTCAAATTTCAGTGTCCATAAATACCAATAATTTACAGCTGCTTCTGTGCTACAATGGCAGAGCTGAGTAGATATGACTGAGACCATATGGCTTGCAAAGTATAAAATACTATCTGGTCCTTCAAAGAATGTTAGCCAATCCTTGGTTTAAGTGGTCAAAATTTGGAATGGTTGCCCATAACAATGAAAGAGGAGAATCAAGTAGCTTTTCAATTAAAGCAGATGTGCAAAACAGATCTTTATTAGGAAAAAAGATCCCTTTCCACTCCTGGATAAGGTGGCCACCAGGTCAAGAAGGGAATTTGACATAGAAGAAAGTGTTTCAGAAAATATGTTGTTGGAAAAGTTAACAGGTTTTCTGATATGACCTTTCTTTAAATCCCAAAAAGATGGTAGACAAAACATTTTCTGGGGAAATTTGTTGGCCACCAGGTGAGAGAGAGACACACATACAAACATCTAAGCTCATGGTTCTCAAACTTAACTGGTCATCAGAATCACCTGAGGAGTTGAGTTCCCTTCCCCAACCTCTCCCACCTGTTTTATTAAACTATTATAATACATGATGGGTTCTAGTCCCATATAACTTCATAATTAAGATTATCAACAAGAGTCAAAATAAATGAAAGTGTTTACATTTAATCTCAGGTAAGATATCAGAACAGTCTGGGTATGTTTTATGACATTTCCAGGCCCCATCACACACTTACTGAGTCAGAAAGGAATGCACGGTGGGAGAGCAGGAATTTGATTCTTAAAAACTACTTAGGTAGTCTGGGATTCACTATAGAAATAAAGTAACCTGGCTATGTTAACCTACCTTAACCAGTATTCTCCCAGTGGAATACCAGAATTTAGAAAAAGAAATTCTACCTTAGCCCTGGTGGGGATTAAAAATTAAATTCCACTGCAACATATCAAAAAAGCCTTACTATGAAGAATGGTTGCTATCCCTCCACTCTCAACAGTCTGTATTCATGCATTAATGCCAGAGGCCTAAGAGAAATTCCAGGCAGTAAATAAAAAGTATTAGAAAACATGACAACTAGAAAAGGAAGGGGGAAAATAGAGCTAAAGCAGTAGAGGACAATTACTGACCCACAAAATTGATCTTGGTAGCAGAATTGAGTACTGATTAAGAGTATGGAGGACTAGCTTTAGAACAGGGGATCTTCAGCAGCATATTATAAGCCCTGGAAAGTTTTTTAAAAACTACCAACACCTGGGTCCTATCCCCAGAAACTGATTTAATTGGTCTAGGGCAGGTTTCAGGCAACACCTGGGTCCTACACCTAGAAACTGATTTGATTGGTCTAGGGTGGGTTTCAGGCATCTGTATTATTTTAAAATTCCACAGGTGATTCAAATATGTAGCCAGAGTTAAGAACCACTGCTCCAGAGTGAAACTGCTAAGACTTCAGTTCCAGTCTGCCAGTTACTAGCTGTGTGACCTTTGCCAACTATTCGACCTTTAAAAAAAGAGGAAGGGGTTAATAATACCTAATAGGTTGTTTTAAAGGATTAACAGATATGTTAATGCCTAATACAAAGACAAGTTCTCAATAAAGGCTACATCAGGAGCACTCATCACCTAAGATACAAGCTCACATCTTTTGCTAAATGTGCTCTAACTTTGAAGAATTCAATCTTTAGGCTTATTTATTTGACAGCTGAAGTACTAGCTCATTTAAATTAAGTTCATGAGCCTATTTTTTTCCTACAAGAGCAACTGAAGGAGCTCAGGACATGCCACCCCCAAATATGCTGCTTTGATATATTGATTATCTTGAACCGAAGGCATTTGAAAAACAGCAAATGCAGGTAGAAGCTCTCTCTGAACTCCTTTTATCTGCCTAAACACAGATTTTCTAAACGGAACTCAACTGTCATAAATCCCTTTCCCTGGAGTTTCACTAACCAGGGAATATTGACTCTAACCACAGGAGAGGGGACCAGAGGTTGACACCACTCTGAAAACTTTGTTACAAACTATCATATCTCCTATATATTCTTCTAAGGACCCATTGATCTTTCCTAAAAATCATTTAGTATCCTAAGTGGCCTACACACATACCTCTTCTACTATGAAGAGGATCTATATGCTCTCAAATTGCACTGTTTTTTGGGATATTCATTTTTTTTCCTGTGAAGCCTCCAAGCACTAATATTAAAAATTCATAAATTTGCATACATTTTCCTATTAACCTACCTGTTGTTAGTTTATTTCATAGACCTAACTATTGAACCTAGGAGAGTAAAAGGAAAGTCTATCTTTCCCTACACAATACAGTCGTTTCAAAAGAGAATTTTTTCAAAAGGTCTGAAACACAAAAAGCACAACCAGATGAACATCTTTTAATAAAGAACTTACCACCTGTCAAACAAAGAGTCTCCCACATGGCTGCTTCTTTTTTATACAAGGTGAAGACAACAGTGTCATTCCCAATCTTTGCTTTGCTGCTTGCATCGTCTATGGGAGCGTAGAGAAATGCCTCAAACAAAAATGGAGGAAAGTTGACCTATTCAGAAGGGTGAAAACGGAAACTAAGTTAGATATATAAATTAAAAACACGTATTAAGAAATGTGTGACACAGGCCAAAATAATTTTCTAAAAGGCTCACTACATTTATTCCATGTAGCGAAAGATTAGAAAGGCATATGAGGAAGCTCTGGATAAAAGTAATCTCTGACCTGACGATTTGTATACAGATGAGATGTCACCCGTATGGGATTCGGGTTTTTTTGTTTTTTGGGGTTTTTTTTGAAAATAGGATTAAAACTTTAGGGCGCTTATCTGCAAGGACACATGTGTTGCGCGTGGCCAGCCGCGCTCTCCCAGAAGTTTCGGACCACACCCCCCAGCCCCGGCAGGCAAGACTCGCGTTCCTACCTTCAGATAGTTTTCCGTGCAGAACACGTCCGCGTCTCTGACGCACACCCCTTTGAGGGGCAAAGAGAGGAAGACCGCAGTCTTCGTCTGCTGCCAGCTGTAGTCGCTAACCTGCAGAGGCATCGCTGGAGCTGCACAAGCGGACGGCGCGGCTGGTTGCTGCTCGCGCCGGCTCGGTTGCTAGGGAAGCTGGGGTTACCAGCGCCAGCCCTTCCGGGTCAGGCCAGGCCGGGGAGCCCCGCGTTCCCAGCGTGCTCCGGGCGCGCCCCTGTCACCACCTAGCGGACTCGGTTCATGACTATCTAGGCGCCCGGGCAAGGTTGTGATGCCTCTTCTTGGGGGTCACTTTCTTCCTCACAGTCTGAGCGAATGTCTAGAGAAGCAGGCCCATGTCTTCCGTTTAAGAAAGAAAAGTGCTTCATGCCCGAGATGGGAAGAAGGGATGCGGGCTTAAGGCACAGGAAAGCGTAACCCACATGGAGCAAGTGCAACTCCCACGTTGCCACTGGAGCACTGGGCTTGAGTTGGTTTGTTCTGAGGGAGGCTATTTAAGAGTTAGCAACATCTGATGTTCCTGTTTTAGAACTTTCTCCCTGGTATAGACTGTGAACAAATGTGAACCTGAAAGCCAACCCTTCAAGATGGATCCTGGTTGGCTAACTGGGCCTAAATTTAAAATAAAGCAAAGGGGCCATTTGCTGACACACATGTACACTGAGTTCCCCAAAAACCCACACTCCCATTCAACTTTGAGACTTCCGGAGCTCAACTGCCTCAACCAATCATAACTAAGTGAGTTTCAACCATAACCTGGGCAGGAACTTTTGCTATAAAACCTGAACTCATCCTTTGTTCTCTGGAAGATACCTTTGTTTTACACCCTTGGCTGGGTCTCCCTGGTTTGGAAACTGTTCAGTGGAATAAAGCCTCCTGCCTCTAAACTCCTGTTCAGAGAACTTTTGTTCAGAAGGCATACTGGGACCTTGTCTACACTACTGTAGTCCTCCAAATCCTATCAACTGTTAGGCTGCCAAAAACAGGTGGGTTTTGCTCCAGGGTTTGAGAACTGGGGAGAAACCCTGTAAACTAAAAATAAAATCCTAAGCCTTCCCAACCAACTGAACGGACCCTCTACCCCTTGGCCAAGGGGACCCCAGAGAATCCTTAAAAACTGAGTTCCTGTCCATGACAGAATGGGAGGTGGGACACGCCTTCTTATACCTTCTTCCTCTTGCAGTTTAGACACAACTGACCAGCATTAATGTTAAAATAGAGATCTTAAGAGTGACAGAACAGACTCTTTGTGGCAATAAGATACCAAATTATAAGTAGGACCTAAGGCCATGCCAGGTAAGGGTTAAGTCATGCACCACCTTTGCGCTTAAAGAATAAACTGTTTTAACTGCCACAAGGTTTTTCTTTTTCTCTAGCAGCTAAACAAGCACTGGCCTTGAGATAAGTGATATTAAAACAATTGCAGTGCATCAGCAGACTAACTGACTCCATGTTGCACAAGCCATAACTGGAGCTTTAACTGGACTGATATCAACAACTTTCTCCTGATAAGAGACCACTGACCATGACTGGTTCTGGCTGGTTTACAGAGGCTGTGCATTTGAGTGCCTTATGTCCTCAAAAGAACTTCAGACATATGGGACCTAATGGTAATACATTTAAATGTTAAGTCTCCACCCCAAGGTGAACATGGGTAGTATGTATCATGCATGTTTGTTCAATATGCATTCATTAGGACTACCACTATGAATATTCATAGCCCTTCTTATAACCTGTTGAATATGTATACTGGCCAACCCATTCAACATAAATCCCTATTTCCCTCCATCAAAGTGCCTGTTTCCAGGCTCTGCCAGAGGCTATGCTTCCCAGCCAGTCAGAATACCCATCTTGCAGACTGAAACCCTTTATAAGAAATAACGCTCTCCTTTTGAGATTTATAAATTGTGTGATTTTTAAGTTAACAGACCCTATGATTCACCTGACAAATGCTTTTCTACAAATCAATAGTAGAATAAATTGGATTTACACTGATACATTTCACAATTGCTTAAGTAGACTCTGAACTTTAGCACTGCAAAGAAACTTGATCATGTAGCCTAATCCTACATATTTAAGGAATCTGAGACCCATGCACTTTAACTCATTTTCACACAGATTAGTGGCAGACCATGATTAAAATCCTGATTTCTTAACTCCTATTCTAATGTTTTTGCCTTGGGCTGCTTTCTGTACACCTAGTTTATAAACTACTGGAATATGATGCTAGCACAGTGAATGTATAGAATATTTAAGTAAAAAAAAGAAAAAGAAAAGGAGGGGCCATAAAAAAAGAAAAAGAAAAGTACCTACAAGTTACTTACCATGTAAGGATTTGGGTTTTAAACTTTTTACTTTTAGAGGCCATTCACACAAATTTCAAACCCTGAGAAATTCTTTGAGGAAAGCTTAGGAATGGCAGACTTGGGGGAAAAATCATCTTTTCCCCTAAACAGGGCACCCTCACTGCCTTTGAAGTTCATTATCTCAAGCATCTGGTAACTTTGAAAACTGCAAGTCATTTTAGCCCTTGTCCCTCTAAGCTAAGAAACTTATGAATCCTACAGATTCATTCTTTTTTAAATTTTATATTGCCTTTGGCATTTCCCCCTTTTGTTCTATTCCAGCTTTTACCATATCATTTCAAACTCTCATGTGTCTTCAAAAGACTGGGTTTATGTATTCCTTTCATATAAAATTTTAAAGTCTAGTTTTTCCCACTATATAAAAATATAAGTGAGATTATGTATGTATGGGAGATAATAAAAGAAGCCTTGATGCTGTTTGGATGTTTTTGGAAAATCTGTTAGCAATCACATTGCTAAACACATACACACTTCTGCAGTGAAATTATTCACCTGACTACCAGGATCTTACTAAACTTTTATACTCGCTGAATGAATTAAAACTTAAGAAAAACTTGACAAGTTTTATTACTGAATAATTACATCAACTGATACCAATTTAAAGCATCATTAATTTTTGTATATTTTTATGACTTACTTACCTAAACAATGTTTCACAAGCCTTGAAAATAACTCAATATTAAAGTCTTAAACTATATTTCTTTTATTTATTTATTTTATTTCAGCATATTGTGGGGGTACAAATATTACGGTTACATATATTGCCCTTGCCCCCCTCCCCCCTTGAGGCAGAGCTTCAAGCGTGACCATCCCCCAATTAAACTATATTTCTTATTAGATTTAAAAAAAAAACAGGTCTAGTCTTACCCATGGATAGATAGAACTTTGATATATGGCAAAAGTGGTTCTGCACATAAGTGGGGAAATGCAAAGAATGAATGGAAAGACTATTGAATACATAGTGCTGGGAGAAATGGTTACCATATGGAAAAAATGAGATTGGATCTCTACACATGTATGGTGTCACACACAAAATGAATTTCAGCTGAACCAAAGACATAAAAATTTGAAACTTAAAAAAATAATATGTGTATGATCTTGGAGTAAGAAAGGATTTCTTAAATATGACATAAAAAGCACTAATTGGGCCAGGCTCCGTGGCTCACACCTATAATGCCAGCACTTTTGGAGGCTGAGGTGGGAGGATTGCTTGAGACCAAGAGTTAGAGACCAACCTGAGCAACAGAGCAGGACCCTGTCTCTGCAAAAAATAATAAAAAATAATAATAATTTACTTTTTCTATAGTCCCTTTAAAAAGGGGGAAAAATCACTAACCAAAAAGATTGAAAACTTGAACTGAAATTAAGAACTGGTGCTTACCAAAAGGCACAATAAAGAATGTTAAGATATCTGAGATATACATACTCAGATATATATACTTGAACAAGTTGAGTTCATTACTCATTGAGCAAATGAGAACACACATCACAGGGTTTCTCAGTAAGAGGGTGTTAGAATTTAGGGGAAGGTTTAGTTTAGTTCCCTCTAGACTGAGTGCTTTCAGAAGGCAAGGATAATTCTGTTGATGGAGTTTAGGACATGCTACTCCAAAATATGGCACCTTGGCATATTGATTATTTTAAGATGAAGTAATTAGAGAAGGACTCTCTGACCTCCCCTCTTCCCCACCCCTTCCTCTCTGAAGCAGGTCATAAGACCTTCATGTGAGAGGTGTCCTGTTTATACCCCAAGGAAAGGAGCAGACTTATTTCCAAGTAAGGAGAGGAATCTGAATGAACAAGGCTTGCTTAGTTCTCCCCAATTACCACACGTAGCTCATACCCATTGACCTATCACATTTTTCCGTGACTTTCCACTCTTTATCAAACCTGGCATAAAAATGCTCAGGTTTAACCATTTCTTTAGTTTTTCATTCTTTATGGAGGCCCCCATGTCATGTAGACTCATAATAAATAAATTTGTGAGCTTTTCTCTCGTTAATCTGTCTTATGTTACAGGGGCCCTGGCAAGAACTTAGAAGGATGGAAGAAAAGGATATTTTTTCCTCCCCTACTTGATGGTTTGGTAAAGAAATGGCTGTTGCTCATTTTATTCAGAAGAGGGATGTCTGTTATATTAAGGGTAGCACACTGACCTGGATTTTGTGCTTAGACAATATTATGAAGTGGCCTTGTTTTATCTCAGTTTATTGTGGTCTCAGAGTAGTCTTGTCTCAGGTTGGTATTCTGTGAGATTGTTTATATCCAATGGAATAACTTGATGGCCAAGCCGTGATTTCCAGGTTAGCTTCTGAATGTCAGGGGCTGCTCTTTTTTCCTCTTTTTCAATAATCAACAAAAAGAACATATAAACAAAATGTATAAAGAAAAAGAAATACAACCCCACAGTAAAACTGGCAAATTGGCATGATATTATTAAGGTGACTACCTGCCTATTTTATAACTAAGAATTCCACTCCTGTATATGTATATATCTTAGAGATTTCTAACAAGTTTCTAGGGGATACTGATGCTTTGTGAACCACTGTCTTAGAACAGGGTTTCTGAACCTTCATACTATTAACATTTTTTCTCTTTTTTTAGCCCATCTTTCTGCAGGATACACTATTAACATTTTAAGCTGGATAATTTTGGATAATTTATGCTATCCTGAGCATTGTAGGATGTTTAGCAGAATCCACCCACTTAATGCCAGGAGCACTCCCCCAGTTATAATAATAAAAATGTCTCCAGACATTGCCAAATGTCTCCTGGATTGGTTGGGTGGGAGTAAAAAAAATCACCCCATCTGAGAATTAATGCCCTAGAAAAAATATTGGTCCTATACATTAGGAGACATTTATAGGTATTCATAGCAGCTTCATAGCAAATGTCTCTCAGCAGGTATATACACACAGACAATATCAGACAACAATACAAATGAGTGAATTATAGCTATACATTGGATGGATGAGTGAAAAAATCAGGTCAAATAAGATCCTTATAGATTTCAGTTTCTTGAGCAAAAAGAAAAAAAAATATCCTTAAGGAATGCAATTTTTATAAAATTTTAAAACAAAGGAAATTAAACCTGTGGGATAAGGATTACTATGTATATAACAAAAGTATATAGATATTCCTTAATTTCCAGTGGGGTTATATCCCTATAAACCCATCTTAAGTTGAAAATATCATAAGTCAAAAATACATGTAATACTCCTAACCTACTGTACATCATAGCTTAGCCTAGCCTACCTTATTTTTTATTTTTCTTATTTTTCTATTTTTTTGAGACAGTCTCACTCTGCTGCTCGGACTAGAGTGTTGTGGCATCAGCCTAGCTCACAACAACCTTAAACTCCGGGGCTCAGATGATCCTCCTGCCTCAGCCTCCCAAGTAGCTGGGACTACAGGCATGTGCCACCATGACCGGCTAATTTTTTCTATATGTTTTTAGTTGGGCAATTAATTTGTTTCTATTTTTAGTAGATATGGGGTCTCGCTCTTGCTCAGGCTGGTTTCAAACTCCTGACCTTGAACGATCCACCCGTCTTGGCCTCCCAGAGTGCTAGGATTACAGGCGTGTGTCACCGCGCCCAGCCAACCTAGCCTACCTTAAATGTGCTCAGAACACTTACATTAGCCTACAGTTAGGCAAAAATCATCGAACACAAAGCCTATTGTATAATAATGTGTTGAATATCTCGTGTAATTTATTGACTATTACACTGAAAATAAAAACCAGAATGGTTGTATGGGTACTCAAAGTATGGTTTCTGCTGAATGCCTGTAGCTTTTGCACCTTCGGAAAGTCTAGAAACCATAAGTTGAACCATCATAAGTTAGGAATTGTCTGTAAAGGAAAGCAAGGCACTAGAAAGGATAGTGGTCAACTCTTACGTGAGGGTTGTGTGAGAAGGACCCTTTGTGATAACCGACAGTGCTGATTACGACACTGTCACATTTATGAATTCATACAGAGGTCTCAGAACACGGTCCTCTCCACCAGCACCAGAAATGTCACCATCATCTGGAGGCTTGTTAGAAATGCAAATTCCGGTCTTTCTCCACTCACGGAGACTGACCTGTTCTTCTCTGGCATATATAAAAATTTTAAAAAAAGAAAAATAGAAAGAAATGCAAATTCCCACACCCTTTCCAGACTGAACCAGAAATTCCAGATATAGGGCTCAGCAATCTGTGTTTTATCAAGCCCACCAAGTGACTCTGATTATCTACAAAAGTTTGAGAACCACTAAGCTAAGGGATAGGTTTTATTAGGGAAAGGGGAGACTTAAACAAAGCCAAGAAAAAACACAGGTTCCCTCATTCTCCCATCATACCGAGGAGGATGACACTGGGGTCAGGCCACTCTGCTGGATCTGCAGTGTGGGTTTGCGTAACAGGAGAGTAACTCATCCCTCATTGTTCTCCTTTCTTATAGAACAAACACGAAAGGAACCTTGTCTGTAGGGAAACTACTAGGGCACCAGGCAGTCTCAGTTTATTTAGAGTTGTCTGAGAAAGCAAGCTACCCAGTATCTGGAGACCTGTATCACATGGAAAATTGTAGTTAGAAGAAACTACCAGTCCCATGGGAAGCTGAATTCAGGTGCAGCCCTTTCCACTGGGAGCCAGAAGGTCCAGGTCCCAAGGGGTGGTTGCCTAGGAAAATCCAGAGAGAATACCCAAAGTCTTTTTTGTTTGATTCTGTTCATTGCATTAAAGCATGCAATCAGAGAGCATCGAAGAGATTGCCAGGTTGTTTTTATCTTCTCTCTTCCTAATTTTGAGATTTACATTTATTCATTTTGTATTTATAACTTACAAATACAAATACATATATTATTTTGTATGTAACAGATATTACAAGATTAAAGTAATATTTTTAAAACAAATTCTATAGTAGATGAGCATACTTATTTTCTTGTTGCATATCCTGAAGTTCTTAAGGAAAATGTACATTATGAAGCAAAAATTAAATACAATTTGTTGTTCCTAACCTAAAATTAATTAACTAGAATTTTATTTATTTTTGATTATCAAATTTTAAAATTTTGCCATTAGAAAATGTTGCTTTCTGTGTCCTTTTTTTTTTTTTTGGATACAGGGTCTTGCTCTGTTGTCTAGGACAGATTATAGTGGCATCATCATAACTCACTGCAACCTCAAACTCCTGGGCTCAAGTGATCCTCCTGCCTCAGCCTCCCAAGTACCTGGGACTACAGGCTCACACCACCACACCCAGCTCATTTTTCTATTTTTTGTAGAGATGGGGTCTCACTCTTGTTCTTGCTGGTCTCGAACTCCCGACCTCAAGTGATCCTCCCACCTCAGCCTCCCAAAGTGCTAGGATTATAGGTGTGAGCCACCGTGCCCAGCCTCTATGTCCTTTTAATACCACTTCAGAACTTTAAAAAGCATTTTTAACATCCCTCATTCTGTCAACAAGATGATTCAGGCCGACCTTCAGTTTTGTTTTTTTTTCCCCTCCACAGGCCACCCCCATGAAAAGTAGCCAGAAAAAAAGACTTCTAGGAAATGGCCTGGGGCTGGTGAGCAGAGAATTTCTGATTTGGGGTTGCCCAGGCAACCTTCTTTTCCACAGTTTTTGGACTGAACCCAGGCTGGTCTTGAACTCCTGGCCTCAAATGATCTTCCCTCTTTGGCTTCCCAAAGTGCTAGGATTGTGGACATGAACCACTGCACCCAGACAACTGTCTTAATTTCCCCAGGTATCAATAGTTGAGAGTACCTAGTCTATAGAGTCTTTTCTGCAAGTCCTCTAAGACTTTCCTGCTTAGTTGAAGACCCAATTTCTAACCTGTAGCTTATTACAGAGGCTTCAGGCAGGCATGAGAGGAAATCAGAAATAACCTACTGATGATAACACTGAATGGCTCAGGCTAAATGAGAATGGAGGAGAGAAAAGTTCTCTATTGGGATAAAACACATAACTATTTAATAAGGATTTGGTCAATATTTTCCCCAAGGGAAAGTACATACCATGGATAGGGAGGGCATTGACAAATTGTGTTATGTGCATAATCTCTGAAACATGTTTATAATTGTAGTATTTGCCTAAAAATTAACCTGGAAAAGGTTGAACATTCCTTTATATTTGACAGCTCTTCCCATGTAGTTCTTAAAATAATGTCGTGCTAATTAAGAAATATAAAACATATCATAACAGACAACATATCAGACAATCCCAATTATTTTTATCATTCTTTTTTTAGTAAGCTACAAGAATAAATCTTTGTGATTTGCGAGGTGCCTCTTGGGAAAACCCAACCATGGTTAGATCTAAAAGACATCTTAGAATTTTTTAAAAACATAATTTAGGATTTGATCTTGGGAAAGTGTAATCAAAAAGTTATCATAGGCCGGGTGCGGTGGCTCACGCCTGTAATCCCAGCACTCTGGGAGGCCGAGGCGGGAGGATCACTCAAGGTCAGGAGTTCCAAACCAGCCTGAGCAAGAGCGAGACCCCATCTCTACTAAAAATAGAAACAAATTAATTGGCCAACTAAAAATATATAGAAAAAATTAGCCTAGCATGGTGGTGCATGCCTGTAGTCCCAGCTACTTGGGAGGCTGAGGCAGGAGGATCGCTTGAGCCCAGGAGTTGGAGGTTGCTGTGAGCGAGGCTGACGCCATGGCACTCTAGCCCGGGCAACAGAGTGAGACTATGTCTCAAAAAAAAAAAAAAGTTATCATAGGCTAGGTGCAATGGCCCACACTTGTAATCCTAGCATTTTGGGAGGCCGAGGCAGGAGGATTACTTAAGGCCAGGAGTTCAAGACCAGCCTGGGAAACATAATGAAACCTCATCTCTACAAAAAATGAAGAAAAATCAGCTAGGGATGGTGACACGTGCCTGTAGTACCAGCTACTGGGGAGGCTGAGGCAGGAGGATTGCCTGAACCGAGGAGTTTGAAGTTGCAATGAGCTATGATAAAATCACTACACTCTAGCTCAGGCAACAGAGCAAGATCTTGTCTCAAAAGAAAAAGCGTTATCATAGCAGATTTTTTCGCTTGATTAAGAAAGAATCATAGAAGCCTGAGGATAATGAATGCTTTTAATTTGGCTACCTATAAATATCAAGGTTACCATAGAAGGTGGCAAAAACATAGAAGGTAACACAAGTGATAAGGAACGTTAGCTTTTAGACATGAACACTGGTTTTGTTTTGCTTTTTAGTACTGTAATCAAGGGCATGACAAAATCAGCACAAAGCAAAGAAAACTTTTCTGGTGAGATATAAAAGCGATCTGAGTAGATCATACAGAAAGTAAAGAATAACCTACCTGTCATTAATAGTAGACTGAAGGCTCTAAGAGCAATTTATCATTTTAACATAAGGGGGAAAAACTCTAGTTTTTCATGAATATAATCTTCAGCAATTAAAAACTTAAAAAAAATTTATTTTACCTTAAATTTTTACTCAATACTCATAAAAATTGAGCAAAATTGGTCAAAATTTTAAACAAATTTTGTTGCTTCTTTTCAAAGTCATTATCTGTAGATATTACAAAAACCAAGGCAAATGAAGTTCACTGTCTGCATGACTTTAAATTTCCTTATCTATTCAAGTTTCATCCTTCACTATCTTCTTTTACATTCTGCATCAAGCGCTTACTTTAGAATAAAAATACTCTATACTTCCTTGTCACTTTGCACTTATGATAATCTCTATCATTCATATTATTTAAAACTTTAATCAAAAAAACCTACTTCACTTCACAGAAACTACCAGGAAGAGGTGATTGAAAACTATCTGATATATACAACAAGCATTTATTAGTCCAGCGAAGCCCATAAGTATATATAATACAACTTCCAACAGCCCCACATATATCCGTTCATACATTAAAGTGGCAAAAATGAACAGGTTCATTAATGAGACCAAAAGGTAGAACCACTCTATAACTTATAAAAATAAAATCCAAAGTGTATATATGATAATTATACATAACAACTAATATTAGTTTTGGCATTCCATATTACTTAGAAAGTATCGAAGTATCCAAAGATTATTCATTAATTAACTCAGTATTCAAGGTCTTAAAGTTAATATTTAAACTGACATACTGTAGAGCTTAATGTACTCTTAATATTAAAAAGTTTGTCAGAATTATAAATCTATTTATTTAAACAAAATTCGTTATATAGCCTAAATAATATGTAGGAATAGTATCTAATTAAATCTATTTAAGAAATGTCAGAAGTTCAAATTCTTTTTTTGTTTTTTTTGGAGACAGGGTCTCACTCTGTTGCCCAGGTGCAATCATAGCTCACTGCAATCTTGAACTCCTGGGCTCAAGCGATCCTCCCTCCTCAGTCTCCTAAGTAGCTGGGACTACAGGCGGGCACCACCATGCCTAGCTAATTTTTAAATTTTTGTAGAGGTCTTGCTATGTTGCCCAGGCAGATCTTGAACTGTTAGCCTCAAGCTATCCTTCCACCTTGGCCTCCCAAAATACTGAGATTACAGGCATGAGCCACCACGCCTGGCCTAACAATTCTTATCCTGAGAAAACAAACTCAAATTTTTAAAAAGTAAAATGTACCCTTATATTTTACTTGACATTGATATAATCAGGAAAAGATATAATTGATTTTTTAAGCCCAAATTATCAAATAAGTCTGATTTGATTTCATGAACTTGATTTCTTAGCTTCTGTGAGAAGGACTTTTTTTTTCTTTAAAAGGCTACCACATTTAAAGCATTAGATGTTGAGTTTCTTTATTTTGAGGAAATGTTGAGAATATTAGGCTTATGTAAATGCTTTTTAGTTTCTGTAAACTAATTGGTATTTTAGGCCAGATAATTCTTTGTCGTGTGGGGCTGTCCTGAGCATTGTAAGTTGGTTAGCAGCATACCAGTCCTCTACCCAGTAGATGCCAGAAGCACTCTCAAGTTGTGACAGCCAAAAATGTCTCCAGATGGTGCCAAATGCCTGTGAGGGGAGAGGGGCAAACTTACTCCAAATTAATCATAATAGTGCCCCTTTATTTTAAGAGTCTTTTAATTTAACTTACTAATACGCTCCAGAAGTAGGAATATATCTTTTTTTTATATATCACTCTCCATGTATATAAATTATTGATTATGTTGCTGGCTTTTTTTTTTTTTTTTTTTTTTTAGACAGAGTCTCACTCTGTTGCCCGGGCTGGAGTGCCGTGGCGTCAGCCTAGCTCACAGCAACCTCAAACTCCTGGGCTCAAGCGATCTTTCTGCCTCAGCCTCCCGAGTAGCTGGGACTACAGGCATGCGCCACCATGCCCGGCTAATTTTTTCTGTATATTTTTAGTTGGCCAATTAATTTATTTCTATTTTTAGTAGAGACAGGGTCTTGTTGTTGCTCAGGCTGGTTTCAAACTCCTGACCTTGAGCGATCCACCGGCCTTGGCCTCCCAGAGTGCTAGGATTACAGGCATGAGCCA
>CAUYPO010089443.1:0-10186 GCA_963574435.1 Cheirogaleus major
AACTAAAAATATATAGAAAAAATTAGCCGGGCATGGTGGCGCATGCCTGTAGTCCCAGCTACTCGGGAGGCTGAGGCAGGAGGATTGCTTGAGCCCAGGAGTTTGAGGTTGCTGTGAGCTAGGCTGACACCACGGCACTCTGACCCTGGCAACAGAGTGAGACTCTGTCTCAAAAAAAAAAAAAAACGACACCTGGAGACACAAGGAGGACAGGCTGCCCACAGGACTGAAGAGCAGGGTGGGGCTGGACCCCCCCAAGGTTCCCCAGGCCAGAGACCAGCATCCTGTGCAGACACAGATTCTGGGGCTCAGGCAGCGACAGAGCATGGGCAGAAAAGCATGGGACTCAGAGTGGGGAGAGGGGTTCCATCCAGCCCCACCACTCACGGCTGTGTGCCCTTAGGCAAGTTTGGAGACAATCAAGCTACTTTTTTCACTGGAACTCTGTCCACAGGCAAGGCTCAGGCAAGCATTCTCGTATTGGAGAACAAAGATGGCAGAGGAGAAGGCTAGCACAGACAGGTGGCTGTCAAGGTGGTTGGCAGCCTGCTTTTGGGGGACCCACGGCAAGACCCAGGCTTCTTTCTCTGACCTCTCAGATGAGGGCTAGGTGGGAAGCTGCCTCCCAGCCCCAGGCCAGAGCCCCTGGGGAAAGTGGGGGGCAGGGCTAGGGGGGAGGAATGAAGTTTGGGTGCTGGAAGAGGAGCAGAGACACTGAGCTGTCCCCCTTGCGGCCAGTCCTGTCTTCTGCAGCCAGCCAGGAAGGGGCAGTCCCCACACAGCAAGCCCAGGGGAGGCTGGGCTCAGCGGGCTCTCGCTGCAGCAATCCCAAGCACAGACACAAGCAGGCTCTAGAAAAGTGCAGACACAGACATGACCACTTCCTTAGACAGCCTGTCCACCCCGCAGGCTGGGGCTTCCCAGCAGGTCTCTCTCCTCTGGCTGGTGGCCCCCGAGGGACCCTCTCAAAGACTGGAGATTCTCTGGCAGACACCGTGGTCTCCGTTGGCAGACTGGCCACTCCAAGAGGGCAGAGATTGAAGCAGGAGACAGGACAGAGAAGCTGGTCTTAAGCTTCCGGAGGAAACCCTCACTTCCAGTCTGGGGCACAGCCTGCGCTGTCGCCTAAGGACGGGCGGGCCTGGGGGAGGCTCAGACCTGCAGCCCCAGAGACTGTTTGCTTTCCTCCTTCTGGGCTCTTTTCCAAAACAAACAAACCCGGGTGGGAAAATGAAGGGGTTTGTAGGACAGGGAAATGCCCTGGACAAGTAGCTCCACCTCGGGAACCCCTGTGCTCCCTGGAGAGGGATCCAGCTAGAACGGCATTCCCTGCTGGTGACCCTGGGCAGGCCAGATCCCAAACAAGCAGATGACCCCAGCCAGGACTCTTGGGAATGGAAAAACACTTCACCCTACATCAGGAAACAACAGCAGAGGGCTGGCTGTGTCAGAATCCTTGCCCGACCCTCTCTTGGAAGAGCAGGAAAAACCCGCCTGTTTATTTTCACTAGATCCCTGTACAGCACACGCTGGAGAACATCACGATTTAAATAAAGATTTGCTTAAAATTTGCTACTGTATACAGAGCATGAGCTCATCAAGACCCAGGCTAAAGAACAAAAGGATGCTAATAAAAGAGAAGGGAAAGAAACCTTAGAGAAAATTGCCTTATAGAGTTGGGATGATGAGCAATTTTTTTCTTCTCTCAAACTTTTCTAAACTTCCCAACTTTTTATTTTTTTAATTTTTAAAAATTTAAAAATTATTTTTATTTATTTATTTATTTTTGTTTCTTTTTGATACAGAGTCTCATTCTGTTGCCAGGGCTAGAGTGCCGTGGCGTCAGCCTAGCTCACAGCAACCTCAAACTCCTGGGCTCAAGCAATCCTCCTGCCTCAGCCTCCCCAGTAGCTGGGCCTACAGGTACGTACCACCATGCCTGGCTAATTTTTCTAATTTTTCTATGTTTAGTAGAGATGGGGTTTTGCTCTTGCTCAGGCTGGTCTAAAACTTCTGAGCTCAAGCAACCCTCCCACGTTGGCCTCCAAGAGTGTTAGGATTACAGGCGTGAGCCACTGCACCTGGCCTAAACTTCCCAATTTTTTTGACAATGATCAGATATTACTTTTTCAATCAAGAGAGAGGGGAGAGTCACCCCTAGATAAGCAGCTTATTGATTGCCCAGCCACTGTCCCAATTCTGTCACCCTCCCTCCCACTGTCTCCATAGTGGGGAAAGACAGAAAGCTGAGTGAGCTTCCTGCCCTGAGGGCCCCCAAAGGTCAAGATGCCCAGAGGCTGAGCAATGGGGAGTGATCAGAGAGCTTTCTCTTCAGGCCTGGCCCAGGAATTGGCTGGAAAATGGGACAATCCATGTCCCTAGACCTCCACCAGATCCAACCATGTCCCAAGAGAGAGGCCTCACAGTGTCACTCACAGTAACTCAAGCTCCGATACCTGCCAAATCACTCCACTTTTCCTCTTCACAGGGGTCGCTGGGCCAGCCTGCTCACAGATGTCTCTCCCTCTGACTGCCATGTTGCTCTTCTCTCAAAAGACCCAAGATGAAGTCTCCCTGGGGACCCCAGCAGGTCTCAGACTCAGCCCAAAAGGTAATGAGTCCTGCCTGCCTCTGTCCTGGACCCCCACCCCTCCTTCTTACTCTCCTTCAACTCAAGATCTCATCTCTAGCAGACAAGAAGCCCTTCCCCCTGTCTAGCCTCCATTCCTTCTATAAGAGCATCAGTCCCAATCGATCCTGTGTCCTCCGGGGTGACAGAAAACTGCAAGCCCATCCCCCTCTTTGTAGCAGTCAGCTGGGACTGAGCTCATTCTCTTTCCTACTGTCTCGACCTCAAGTCCCCTTAGCTTTCTCCAGGATCAATAATCCCCATGCCTGGGGTCCTCTCCTGCTGTCAAGGGATGTGTAAGCCTGGTGACAGGCTCAGGGCTCAGGCTGCACCATCATGTATGGAGAAGCCATTCCCCAAACCCCATTTCCAGGCCCATTCTGGTGTCAGCTGCCCAGTTGGCAGAGGTGCCAGAGCCAGGCAGGTCTGAGAGGACAATCTGACACCAGCTCTTCCCTCAAGGGCAAAGGCTCAGGCTGACAGACAGCACCCATGACCCCCACCCTGTCACCAGAAAGGCCCTCCCAGCAAGCGACCCACCCCTGGTCTCCTGGGCTCCAAAGCATGGGACAGCCAGTTCCCCGCCAAGAGCAGCCTGGCAGCAGTGACTGGTGGAACCAAGCAGGACATTAGCCTAAGCCTAAATCTGACTCTCATTTCTCTCTACTCCCCAGGGAGCAGCCCCCCCTTACCCTGGCATAGCCCCAGCCCCCAGCAAAGCTGGCAACTCCCACTTCCTATATAGGGACAAGCCCAGAACAGCCATGGTTCTACCCAGCTCAAGCCAGGAGGTAGCAGGGTTTTGACCCTTCCCCTCCTCTTTCTCTCCCAACCTCCCCCAAACAACTGCCACAGCCCCCAGCCTCGGGGAGAGAGTTCCTTTACCAGGAACTAAAAACCAAGCCATTGGGGAAGCTTCAGAGGGCAGCGACTAGGACATAAGTCACCCCCACCTTCACCACCCACACCTACTTTTATGGGCACTTCTGAATTCTCTTCTCCTCCATCAAGCAGAGGCTCTCAAAAATGGGTGGCAGAAAAGTCCTTTCTAGAACTTCAGTGGGGCAATGCAGCAGGATGGGTTCTAGGCTTACAGCCCCAGAGGACCCAAATGCCAGTCCTGGCTCTGCTCAGCATCTAGCTGTGCAACCCTGGGCAAGTGACTTAACTTCCCTGAGTTTCAATTTCCTCATCTATAGAATGGAGATAATGATACCTGCTTCCACGGACAGCCATGAGGAATACGTGAGAACAGTTCATGAAGGTGCTTGGTGTCTAAAGTCTTTCCTTGATCTTAAGTTAAGGCTACACAGGCAATGAGAGACAGAGCTGGGACTCAAACCCAGCTCAGCCCCCTATACCATCTCTCCGGATAAACAGCCCTCTGTAGACTAATCAATTTCCCATCTCTTTCTAAGGTGGCTCCTGGTAGGAAGAAATCTCACTCTTCGGTACCCACCCCATGGGCCTCCAGGAAGGGAAAAAGCTGCCAGCCCTGGCCTGCCCTTGGCTCCCACACACTGCATTCTCAGAACCCAGCTGCGGCAGCCCAAATGGAGGCTCCAGAGGGAATGGGGTGGAGCTGGGGTGCAAGGGAGGGGTAGAGTGGGAAGAAGAGGGCTCATGTCACCCAAGCTGGGGCTTGATCTTAGCAAGAAATGACTAATTGGATCCTACCTTCTTCCCCTCCCCCTCGCGTCCAGTCAGTGGCCAGTTTCACCAGGCACCTCCTAGCAATACTTCCTCAGTATTATCTTTTCATCACAGCCACAAACCAGATTAGCTAAACTAATCATTTAGCCAGGGTAATTACAATGCCTTCCCCTCCTCCACATTGGCTCGAAGAGGAGAGAAAACAGGTTATTTTTGCCCAAACTCCATGCCCCTGTAGTTCCCCAGAGGTGCAGGCCCCTCTCCCCTCCCCCCAGGGCCTGGGTTCCCACCTCAGCTGCCCCCTAGCTCAGGGCTAAACCTGACCCCTACTCAGGACATTCCAAGGGGGTGGGTCTGGTGCTCCCACATTCTCCCATCTACAACCAAAGGAGGTGGTAGGCTCTCCGCCCCACACCCCAGCAGGGCTGATCCCCCCTCCCATCTTCCTTCCACACCCAGGACTTGAGAGAGAACCCGGCTCTCACAGTCCCCCAAGGGGGCTGGGCTCCAAGTCCTACGAAAAGACCACACTCTGGTTTGTACAAGCTGGTATAGAAAGCCTGGCTAAGAGCCCTAAGTCGGGTAGGGCTCTTAGAAAATTGGGAGCAGAGGAGGTGGGCGCCTGATGGCCCCAGGGAGTCTAGTGTTGACGAAACCTTCCCCCAAAAAGCCATCCTCCTGCCCCACTTTCACCGTCAAATTCTCTCAGGAAAGGTGGCAGCGAAAGGTCTGGGAAGGCTCCAGAAAGCATGCATCTTCCTAATTCAGAAATCAGATGGCAAGCAAGCCCCACAGCCTCAATTACCAGCTGGCTAAGTAAGGAGGGGGTGGGGTAGAGAAAAGAACAACCACTCCCTCCACCTTCCACAGTTTGGCCCGGCCCCGCCCCACCCCCATTCCTGGGGAGGGGGCAGACCTTGGGAGAGAGAGCCACTAGCAGGCAGGCCTCCTCCGAGGGGGTGTGGTGGTCCCTGGAGGCAGGAAGAGACGGAAGAAGCAGCTTCCCCTCTCAGCCCTCCCCCCAACCCCGGCCCCCACCTCAGGTCCCAGGGGCCCAGCAAACGGGATGCAGGTGGGGGCAGGGAGGACCGGGTCAGAGCGCAGACACTGGCCCAGGTTCAGCCTGGGGTCGGCTAGGGGAGGGGGCTTTGCACGAAGAGGGACCCCTAAGCCTAGAGGAAGCTCTGGACTAGGAGACAGGAAAGCCCCAAGAGAAAGCTGTCGTGAGTACTTCCTTCTGCAAAGTTTGTTTTGGGTGATTTTTCCAACAATAAAAGGGTTAGGGAAGAAGGGTAGTCCTGTTCCCACACCAACACTCTGGAAGCCACAGCTACTGGAAACTGGGCCAGGTGGCCCTGAATTCTCCACCCATGCACAGACACCTCCTTCCAGACCCCAGTCCGAGCCACAGATGCCAGACACCAGTTGGGCACTGAGCCGGGCCCTGCACCAACCCCACTGTCACCCCATCCCACATCCGCTGAAGGAGCCATAGCCCGGCACCCACGGGAGGCGAGGGAGGCGCCGCAGGTAATACCAACGAGCCTCCGGGAGCTGGCCTCTGGACTCTGTGCGCTCACCTGCTCGGCAGGTGAGACCAGCGTCGCTGGGAAAATGTGTGCTCAGCCCCCACAGTTGGGCAAGCTGGGTGCAGACAATAGGGCCCCACCCAGGCCTGGGGGAGTAGGGAGGGAGGGAAAGCGAGGATGACGCGTGGGATGGGATGAGGGTGGCCCCAAAGAGACCAGCGGCAGTAAGTTTCCCAAACGGTAAATCCCCGACTGCAGAGTGAGCCCTGGGACGCAGGCAGAGCAGGTCAAAGTCTCCCCCGCCAGCTCAGGGCGAGAATCTAGGACACGGAGTCGGGCGGGCTCCGCGGGTCCGGGGGAGGCGCGACCCCGGAGGTACCTGCCCCGATCGCTCTCGGCTCTTCTCAGATCTCTCGCTCCCGGAGCCCCAGGCGGGCTTTCCCGAACCGCGCGCCCCCTTAGTCGCCGCGCCCAGGACCCCAGCGCGCCCCCTGCCGCCGGTGCAGGGTGGCGCTCCCTGGCACCCGCCCTCACCTGCCGGGAAACCGCTGGGACCGGCCTCTCGGCCGCTCGCCGCCCGCTCCCTCTCCCCAGTGATACTTGCCCCCTGGTCGTCCGCACCTACGTGTGGAGCCTGGCCGGGCCGGATCGGGGTCGGGCCGGGTGGGAGCCGGCGCGGGCAGCGAACTGAGCTCGGCGCGCTCGGGCGGCGGCTGCTCCGGACTCTGGCCTAGGCAGCAACTCAGTAACCGAACAAAAGGCGAAGGGACCTGACAGCCAAGCCACGCCCCTCGCTCCTCTGAAGCTCCGCCCCTGAAGGAGACGCCCACCCGCTGATGCGAACTTACAGGCTGCTTTGCCTGACTGTCCCATCGAGGGGCGGAGCCTCGCGCCCAGTCCTCTTTCACGGCCGCCTATGTTTATCCGCTCGCCATTGGCCCCAGGGACTGCCAGTCGGCTCTGGGGATCGACTCCAACTTGAGGTCCCACCCTAACGCTGCATCTATTGGCAAATAGAAAGTTACTTCCTCCTGATTGGACAAGGGGCTGTCAGTAAGACTAAGGAAAGAACCAATGGAAGGGTTGGGGTGTGTCTTGCCCCACCCTAGCTCTGAGCAGGTAAGACTCATTACTCTCCCTTCCCCCTACCTGTCCAACAGGTGAGTCAGGGGCCACCATGGGAAAGGATAGACGCCTTCACCGGCCAGCAGACTCAGCGTCGTCAGGCATGATGCTTCTTTGGACTTATTCAGCCTTGCCCCAAAGTAGTAATAACATATTTGTGTAGCACTTCACAGGCTTTATGCTGTGTTGGGATTTTTTCCCCCAAAGATACTCCTTTTATAATTAAAAGGCTTGGGTTTGGGTTCTGCCACTTAGTAGTAGCTTTATGATCTCAGGCAAGTCACTTGACCCTTCACTCTTTTTCTCCTCATCTGTAAATCGGGTAATTAGCCATATTATCTCACTGGAATGTGTGGGAATTAAATGAAATAAAGTTTGTAAAAACACTTGGACAATTGCAAAAGGTTAGAAGTTATATTAATAATATGGGATTTTAAAATTCTCATGACAGTTCTGAAACATTGCCGGGACAAGGAAACAATCCTCATTTTAAAGATGAGGAAACTGAAGTTTGGAGAAGTCACAAAACTAAAAAGTGGCATACTCCAAAACAGAACCCCTTTTTCTAATTTCAAGATCCACCAAACCACATGTTCTCCTCATATAGACATAAAATGTGAAAGCAGCAGGGAAGGGGCAGGGAAAAGACACAAACAAATACTCCAAGGAGAGAGACAAGAGCAATTATTTAATACAAAGATAAAGTGTTGGCATAAGGAAGGTTTGATGGGTTTGGAAAACATCAGGCAGGAGATCCATAGGAAATCAAGCACTGTCATAAAAGAAATGGGGCAACTCGCCCCACTGCAGGGGAAGAGCCTGGGTTAGAGATCAGAGAGAACCCCAAAGGCAGCTTAAAAAGACAGGGTATTTCCTTTCTGTGGTTGATGACGTGAATGCTGCTGATGGCTGTACAGTGTGCCAAGGGTCCTACAGAAATTCATTCATTCAACATGATCATTGAGCACCCACTGTATGCTAGGCTCTGGGTTAGAACCTGATGACACAGGAAATAATAATGATCCCAACTCGTGTGAGTGGTGGTGTAGAAAAGGGTCCCCCCTCAGCTGGGCGTGGTGGCGCGTACCTGTATACTCCCAGCTACTTGGGAGGCTGAGGTGGAAGGGTTACTTGAGCCCAGGAGGCTGTGGTGAGCTATGATCACACCACTGCACTCCAGCCTGGGTGACAGAGTGAGACCCTGTGTCTGAAAAAAATAAAAGGAAAAGAAAGAAAAGGGTCCCCCCTCAAAAAGCTGTCTAGCCCCAAAGCTAGCACACGGGACGGGCTGGGTGGAGCCACCCCCACAACATCCTTGACTACTTTTCCCACTAGAGAAAGGAATGATGGTTGAACATTCTCCCTTCTGAAGTTGTGCCATCCAAAGAAGTCTTCCTGGAGGGGGCCGGGAGATAATTGACATTCCTGAGCCAGTTGCCATCCCACATGCCAGGGCCACTGCCCTTCGCTTTCTTCCCTGGCTTCTGTCCCCCAGCTTACTTCTGTATCTTTACTGCTACCTACCCCTGCCCCCCACACCCACACTGCCACATAGAGCAGTGGCCAGTGGGCCAGTGCACAGCTTGGGAGGGAAAGAGCTCGCAGTCCTAGGCCTGCCGCTGCCCTGCCAGTTTCCCTGCTGGGGTTTCATTCCCTCCCCCTCCCACACACCTCCACACACCTCCACACACATACTTCCCAGCCCCACGCCTGGCTTAGGGCCCTCTCCTTTCTCCTGACTTCAGCAAACAGGCAGGGTAGGGCTGGTGGACAGCAGAGAGGGGTGGAGGAGCCTGAGCGTGGGTGGAGGGGCAGAAATAAGGCTTTGGAATAAAGTGTGTGTGTGTGTGTGTGTGTGTGTGTGTGTGTCCCCAGAATGCCCCCTGCATGTCTTAGCCCGGAACTCGTTGCAACATGCTAACCCCAAAGCTAAGCACACAGGTCGGGACTGGTGGAGGCACCACGGGATCAGAGCTGTGTCCCAGATGAAGGGATTGTCTGCACATTTATTAAGCACCTACTATGTGACTGCCAGGCACTGAGAATTCACCTGTATCTAAGCATATGGAAAAGAAACAGAAAATGGTGTTTCCTGGAATCAGCTGTCTGTATGGGCGATAGGGTCCCACAGGAGAAGGAGGTACCTACAGATCAGGATGAGAGTGGCTGTGACCACAGCCTCCCCTATAGCCCGATCTTTAAGGAAAAGACACAAAGCCATCTTATCCAGTCCCCTGCCTCCAAACCTTTAAAGGCAGGAATTCTCCATTTGACAAATCTCCAGGAGAGGAGACTCTCCCTCTTTAGAATGAACGCCCCTGTCCCCTTATTCTGTCAGTGGTAAGGGCCTTCTTATGTCCAGCCCGATGCACATTCCTGCAGTTTAAATAAGTCCTTTCTGTGACCTGGAGCTCAGTGGAAGCAGAGCCCTGGGTACTGGCAAGAATATGTATGGTTAACACGACCTTGCAGCCTTCTGGGGCCTCAGAGTGAAGAATGAAAGGGCAGCCAGTGGCCTGGCCTAAGCTGCCCCACAGACAGAGTAACTGGTGAAGAAGGGTCCAGCCAGGGGCTGCTGGGAGGGAGGGCACCTGGTAGGGGATGGGGCAGCACTTTCCCAGGGAAGGTGCACATGTGAGCCAGTGTCCAGGACTGGAGGGTCCCCTCCCCACTCAGCTCACCCCCTCCGTCATCCTCCATGAGGCCTCTGGGCCATATAAGGAGCAGGAGAGTTTCTGTTCTCTATTCAGATATAGTCCTTATTCTGCAGGGGCCCCTTCCCCAGAGACAGGCAGAGATTTAGATCCACATGAGCTATATATACACACACACCCTTCTATACTCACACCTCAGGGATAGACACTCATGGGTGCAGATTCAGACACACAAACACCAGATGCATCAGCTTTCACTGCCCAACACACACACACACACGAAAACAGACAATAAGAAGTTCTTCCTGGGCCCGGCGTGGTGGCTCACGCCTGTAATCCTAGCACTCTGGGAGGCCGAGGTGGGTGGATTGCTCAAGGTCAGGAGTTTGAAACCAGCCTGAGCAAGAGTGAGACCCCATCTCTACTAAAAATAGAAAGAAATCAATTGGCCAATTAAAAATATATAGAAAAAATTAGCCGGGCATGGTGGCGCATGCCTGTAGTCCCAGCTACTTGGGAGGCTGAGGCAGAAGGATCGCTTGAGCCCAGGAGTTTGAGGTTGCTGTGAGCTAGGCTGACGCCACGGCACTCACTCT
>CAUYPO010089444.1:0-11611 GCA_963574435.1 Cheirogaleus major
ATTTGACCACTCCAAATCTCATGTTGAAATCTGATCTCCAATGTTGGACATAGGGCCTAATGGGAGGTGTTTGGGTCATGGGGGAAGATTCCTCATGAATAGATTAATACCCTTCCTTGGGGGGGAAGTGAGTGAGTTCTCACTCTATTAGTTCCCAGAAGAGCTGGTTTTTTTCTTTTTTTGGAGACAGAGTCTCACTCTGTTGCCTGGGCTAGAGTGCCATGGCGTCAGCCTAGCTCACAGCAATCTCAAACTCCTGAGCTCAAGTGATCCTCCTGCCTCAGCCTCCCGAGTAGCTGGGACTACAGGCATGCGCCACCATGCCCGGCTAATTTTTTCTATATATTTTTAGCTGTCCAATTAACTTCTTTCTATTCTTGGTAGAGACAGGGTCTCGCTCTTGCTCAGGCTGGTCTCGAACTCCTGAGCTCAAACGATCCTCCCGCCTGGGCCTCCCAGAGTGCTAGGATTACAGGCGTGAGCCACCACGCCCGGCCCACTCCTTCATTTTTAATTAAAGGGCCAAAGAGTCGCCTTAAATACCCAGTCCACTTAAATACCCCAAGCCTCACTGAAGCCTACCTATCTCACTCTTCAGGGTGCACAGATAGTTGAGAGGATCATTGTCACAGAGAGGGCAAAGATCTCGAAAGCTACAAATGAGAAAGAAGAGAAGTACAGTAGAGAATGCTGAGAAGGGGGATTGCAGAGATGCCAAGTCTTAGGAGAAAAGTGTGAGAGGAGAGGTTTGACAGAAGGACAAGTATCCTGCTGAGGGTGGGTGAAACAGAATGGGAGGGGGCAGTGAGCAGGAAGGGAATCGATCTAGTGTTAGGCAGGAGGGAGAAAAGAACACCAGATGGGAAACCAGAAAATATGAGCCCGGATCCCATCTGCTACAGTAGGACTTCAGGCAAATCCGGTCGCCTCTGTGGGCTTCCGTTTCCTCATCCGTAAGTCCGGACAATACCCAGCCTCCCAACCCCAGCGAGGCTCAATTAAGATAACGGACGTGGAAGTCCGGAGGCCAGCGTCCAGCGCTCAGGGGGCGCCCAGTGAACGTTGGTTGACTTGGAATCTCAGAGCCTCGGTTTCCTCTTCCGGCAAGAGGGCCCCGCCACCAGCTCTGCCCCGCGCAGGGCGGCGCGCCGGGTAAACCGCAGAGCGGGCCGACCGGGAGGACGCGCCGGGCGGTTCCTCCGTGAGGCGGAGAGGGCCCAGTGGGTTGGGGCCAGGCCTTGCGGGCGAAAGGGAGGAGGGGGGTGGATACTGCACCTTCCCCCCGGCCCCGCCCGGACCGTCCCGACGCGCGTTACGGAGCAGGCCTGCGCCGCTTCATGCCGCACCGCCTCCACTCCCGTCCCGGATGCAGCAGCTTCCTCGGCGGTGGCGCCGGTGGCAACCCAGGCGGCGAACGCGGCACTTAAAAGCAGCGGCAGCGGCCTCGGCCTCGGCGGCGGCGACACTTCCGGTTCCTAGCGACCTGCCCTCCGACTGGCGAAGGCACAGGCGGGCCAAGAAGGGCACCGCTCTCTACGGGGCGGGGTCCAACACCACGGTGCCGCCTAGTGGCCGGAGGAGCGAAGGAGGCACGGGAAGGAGTCTTGGCTGGGAAAGAGAGAGATGAAATCCAGAAAGGGGCAACGACTTGCTCAAAGTCTGCAGGCGAATTGTGGCGCATCTCTACTCATTTTTTTCCCCCCATTCAACAAATATATGGTAAGTGCCTGCTCAAAGTAGACAAAATTCCTTGTCCATATACTAGGCAGAGTTGTAGAGGCTGGGATCAGAGCAGGGAGCAAACCAGGCAAAAATCCCTGCCCCTTCATGGAGATGATAAAGAGAGGGAAGGGACTAGGGCTTGGAGATCTGAGCGACTCATTGTTGTGGTGGAAAGAAACGTGGAGTCAGAAACATGGCTCTAAATATTAATTAGTGATCTTCAGCAAGTCACTCCATCTCTTTGAGCCATGCTTTCTTTATAAAAGGTATATAATAACCCGTCATTTAATTGCAATTACAAAAAACTATGTATGTCACGCTAACATATAAAAATGAAAAACTGAGGCCCAGGAGAGAGAAGGGAATGACTTGTTATAATGAGAACCAGAGGCAGGTCCTTTACCTTGCAGTTTCTTTCCTAGTCTACACTGTACATTGGCTGCAAGAGAAAAAATGAGCCTAGGGAGATCACTGGGGAAGTAGTAAATATAGAGCAAAACAGCGGAAAAGCTGTTTTGGGGTCCCCTATTTTCTATTATTACAAAGAATCTATTCTATTATTACAAAGAATATTCACTCTGAAGTTAAAGGAGCCTTCTTGCAAGCTTTTTTTAGTTGAGCTCCCTAAACGAAAGATAAAGTCATTTTCTTTGGGTCTCCTCTATGAATTTTCTGCAAATGATCCAAGAGCAGATTTTAAGGCTTTAAATGCACACACACACTAACAAAATACCTTAAAATATCTTGCACTTCATTTCATTCATCCAACAAGCGTTTATTGAATCTCTACCACTGTTACTGACCTCACGGTTTTTGGCCCCCAAGTCAATAAAGGGTAGAGAGAGAAAGTTTGACGCTAGCATTGACATCATAGCATGTAGAGGCAAAGTTGTATTGGCAGCTGCCTGTCCAGCAATCATATTTCTTCACACATTGCATGTCTCATTAGCATGTTAAATCTCTGCCCTTGAGCGTGATTTTTTGTATTAAAATGAGGCAAAATGTCTATGCACAGTCTACTTTGGGCTTTATCTTGGCGGTAACCAGTTCGTGCTGGCCTTGACTGGGGCCGGTGGACCCCTGCTCCAGTGGTTGCCCTATCATTTTCAAACCTTTTGTTCAGTATTGTAAGTGGACTTAAGCTTTGGCTAAAGGCTCAGGCAGGTAGCCAAAGTCCACCTCCTATACTATCTCACTACATGCCTGTCACTGTTCTAAGCACTGGGACTACGACAGTGAACAAAATAGACAAAATCCCTGTTTTCATGCAGTTTATGTCCCAATAAGAGGAGATAGAACCCCACCCCCAAAGCAAACAAACAAAAAAATATATTATTTCATGGATTTAAAAAAAGAGCCACGGAGAGGTAAAATACTTACTTAAGTTACATAGTTAATTATGGACTGGACTAGAGATTGGAATTCAGATTTCTTGGTTTTCAGTCTTATTTTCTCCCTCTAGATAGTCTTAAAGAAACCTCAACCCCTGAGAAAGCTGTATGGGAAGCTGTATGGGAACATCTCCACCATGGCATCCTGGCAAACTTGCGTGTATCCACATAAGCCACATGGGCAAAGGCTTGAACTGAAGCGTATCTGAGTTTTAGCAGAATGCTGTGTGATCTTCCCAGAATAAGGACCTGATGGCCACCTCCCTTGAGAGGCCTCAGGAGACAGCTTGTACTCTCCTCCCAGGTTCTTTCTTTTCTTTTTTTTTTTTTTTTTGAGACAGAGTCTGGCTCTGTTGCCCAGGTTGGAGTGCAGTGGTGCGATCATAGCTCACTGTAACCTTGAACTCCTGGACTCAACTGATCCTCCTGCATAGCTAGGACCACAAGTACACCACCATGTCCAGCTAAGTTTTAAAAATTTTTTGTAGAGATGAGGTCTCGCCCAGGCTGGTCTCAAACCCCTGGCCTCAAGAAATCCTCCCGTCTCCACCTCCCAAATTGCTGAGATTACAGGTGTGGGTGCCTGTTAGGTGTGAGACTTCCTCCCCATCCCTCTCAAAATAGTACTGCAGAATATAAAAGCTATTTGGCAACAGTCTATAATTAGCTGTTCATCAATGGGTATCTTACAAGTCACATTGCAGTCTTCTGGCCCATTTTGTTTCAGTATGGTTTTCCCTCAGAATCTGCAGGGATTGGTTCCAGGACCTTAGGCAGATACCAAAATTAGCAGATACTCAAGATCCTGATACACAATGGTGTAGTATTTGCATAAAACCCACACACATCCTCCTCCCAAATAGTACTTTACTGTTTTTTTTTGTTTCTAAGTCACTGTGTTTTTGGACCATATAGTACTTTAAATCATCTCTAGATTACTTATAACTAATACAATGTAAATACTATATAAATAGTTGTTATACTGTATTGGTTGTGTTTAAAAAAAATCTTTTTTCTGAATATTTTCCATTCAAGGTAGGTTGAATCCACAGATGTGGAACTGACAGATAGGACGGGCCTACTGTATTGTCTTTTTTGGTATATGGGGCTAGGACCACAAGTAGCTGGCACTTTTGTGCATTCTTCCTTTTGCTGTATATGTGAGTAATAAACTCTTTGAATTTAGAAATGGCTCATAGTATCTTTACTGGCTGAATCAGTCTTGTATGTGTACTTGACAAAGTACACTTGCTTTCTGCTACCCTGCACTTTAGGGATCCATCAGGAAAAGGCAAGTTATCTTGCACATGAGGTGTGAATGAAAGAGCAGGGCTGGGTTGATACAAAGCCTTCCATTTCTAGCACTGGGTATTATCATCAACAAATATGTTTTAAGCATCTACTTTTTGAAGCACATTGTGTTAGATGCTACAGGATACCAAAAGGAGGCAGTCTGTGCTCTAGGGAAGTTTATAATCTAGGTGAGGAAACAGATCATAAACATGCAATGCACTAGCAGTAGTTTATTACACAATATGGTAGGCTAGAGTTTGTTTCTCCATTTCCACCCAGCTTTGCCCCTTTTTGAGGCATAATTCAAAACAAACTGCAATAACCAATAAAGGTCTTTCCCTCTGATTTTCTTTTTCATATTTAAGTCTTTTTTTTTTTTTTTTGAGACAGAGTCTCACTATGTTGCCCAGGCTAGAGTGAGTGCCGTGGCGTCAGCCTAGCTCACAGCAACCTCAAACTTTTGGGCTCAAGCAATCCTCCTGCCTCAGCCTCCCTAGTAGCTGGGACTACAGGCATGTGCCACCATGCCACATGCCCGGCTAATTTTTTCTATGTATATTTTTAGTTGGCCAATTCATTTCTTTCTATTTTTAGTAGAGACCGGGTCTCATTCTTGCTCAGGCTGGTTTTGAACTCCTGACCTTGAGCGATCCACCCGCCTCGGCCTCCCAGAGTGCTAGGATTACAGGCGTGAGCCACCGCGCCTGGCCCTACTGGGCGGTTTTCAATCTTCACCCAACACAACTTTTTGTAGCACTGGGTGGAGTTGGCAGTGTCCTGCTCCGAGAAGGCCTTTCTTCAGTTTCCTCCCCAACACAGTATTCTCGGCTGCTCTCCCCAGCCCTAAACACTAGCTGGCGAGGCACAAGGCACAGGCTTCCAGCACATTCTGTCACCATCTACGCACCCAAGACAGAGGCTGCTGGTTGTCTCCCCGGAACAGCCACAGTGGAGAGGGGGTCTGGAAATAGTCATCTGCTTTGTTGCAGGGCAGAGAGAGAGGAGGGCAGGGAGCAGATGTGAGAGCAAACAGACAAAACTGGCACAGCAGTAATTAACAGTTGTCACCAGGTGAATACCGTACAGAGAAAACTTCATTTCTACCCCCACCCCTGATTCTCCCAAGTCTTTCCCATCTCACCAAATGGCAATCCCATTCACCCAGTTGCTCAGGCAAGAATCTTAGGAACACTTCTTGGTTCCTCTGTTGCTATTCTATCTGACATCTAATTCGTCAGCAAATCCAGTGGGCCAATTAGCCAAAATACATTCTGAATCCTCCCACATGTGATCGTGACCTGCACAGCGCAAAACACTGCCACCTCTCCTGCCTGGCCTGTCCCATCAGCCTCCTTACCGGCCATCCGTCTCCCCTCTTGTTTCGCTGCAGTTAGTTCTCCACGCAGCTGGCAGAGGTATCTTTTCAACAGGAAAGTCCCCCTTGTCGTTCTGACCTTGCCATTCTTCAAACACACCTGTCGTGCTCCCTCAACACGACATGCTCCCTCCTTGGGGCCTTTCCGTCATCTCCACCTGGAATGATATTCCCCAGACACCCACATGGCTCCCCTCCTTGCTTTGTCCATTCCCTCTCATGGATCACCTCCTGAGAGAGCCTCCTCTGACCACCCCTGCAGCAGCGGCTCCCGGCCCCAACCTGTCGTCCCTCTCCTTACCCTGCTCTACCCGTCTGCACAGAGCTGGCTGTGACAGCTGATTCGAGACAGGGTCTGTTTATTATTTATTATCTGTCCCCCCCCACTAGCATATATGCTCCCTGAAAGTAAAGAATTTTCTAGCCTTGTTCGCTGTGCCTGGAACAGGGCTGGACATAGTATCAGTACTCAGAAAATTTTTGTTGGTGGTTAATCATGAAATTGTATGTACCTAAAAGCAAGGAGGCATGAGGTCATTCTTTTTTGAACCTCTTGTAGTCAGCAAGGCATTGAAATATTTAAGCAACATCTGAGAGCATTAAAGAGAAATTGTTAATCTTCAAGTTATATCCTTATTTATATCAAGTGTAATAGATAAACCAGATTTTTCAAAATAGTAGGCATATAGAAGACTTGAACAAATTAATACAATTTTATCTAAAATATATATGAAAACTTATGTCTCCCAAATAGAGAATATACATCCTTAATATACATACATTGATGAAATCATAATGATGTGCTAAATCAGAAAGGAAGCTCTAACAATTTCAATGGATCTCCTTCATACAGACCATGTTTTTTGTCCACAACACAATTAAAATCAAAGTCAACAATAAAAATATAGTAAGTTAAGAGACATATGTTTGGAAACTTAATAAAAATGGGACTTTTAAATATATATGGATTAAAAGAAAATCAGAACAGAAATTACTGAATGATGCTAATGCTGTCCTTACATTTCAAAATTTATGCTGTGCATCGAAAGTATTTCTTAGAGTTAAATGTATGATCTTCAATAAATTTGTTACAAAATAATATTTTAAAAAAATTAAGCATTCAAATCAAGAAACTAGAAAAATAACAGAGTACACTGTAAGTGCATGAGGCAGGAAGCAAAATACAAAAAAAGGCATTTATGAAACAGAAACAAATATTAGAGGGGATTTATAAAATAAAAGTTGGGCTTTGAAAAAATAAAACCTTAAGTAATATTATATATGAAAGAGATATAACTACCTATAGAGAAGGATAGAATCTTTTAAGTAACTTTGTACCAATAAATGGATAATTCTGTATAAAAATAAATTTATCAACATTGACTGAAGAAATTGAAAATCTGAGTAAACTAATAAACTACACATCATAAAAAGTATTAATAGCAGCCAAATCTCATCCACTGCAAAAGTTTCCTCCCTCAAAACAGCACAGTTTTACAGATGAGGTTTTACAAACCTTCAAGAAACTTATAATTCCCATTTTAAGAACTATTTCAGAAAATAAAGTGAGAAAGCAGGCCAATTAAGTTTATGAGATTACTAAACCATACACCCAAAGAGAACAAAGACAGTAGAAGGAAAGGTTGAAAAACAAAATGAAACAAAACCATATAGGAAAAAATTGATACATTTGGCTCATTAAAATTAAAAGCTTTTCTACATTAAAAGATAGCATAAACAAAATAAAAAATCTATCCCAGAAAAATAACTTCTTGGAAAAGTTATTTGCATATATAGTATATATAACATAAAGGAATATGTGAAAAACTTATAAAATCAAAAAGAAAAGGACAAACTAATAGAAAAAAATAGACAAAGTGTACACTCAAGCAATTCACAAAAGAAGAAACTAAAATTGATGATAAACTTATGAAGAATTCTCAATCTCATTAGTAATCAAATAAATGCAAAGTAAAACAATGAGATGCCATTTTATTCCCAATATATTGGCAAATCGAAAAGCCTTATAATACCTCATAATACCTCATAATGCCTATAATACCTCATGTTGAGGAGAATGTCAAGAAAGGCCAAGCTCTCATGCTCCGTTGATGACCGTATAAACTGGTTCCACAACTTTGGTGCTTAACATGGCAATAATTAGTAAGGACAGCATGCCTGACCACCCAACAATTCCAATTCTTGGTATTTAATCCAGATAAATTCTCGGGGACATATGACATGTTCAAGGATGATCATTGCAGCAATTTTTGTTGTAACAGGCAAAAAAAAATTGGAAACAATTTAAATGTTCTTTAAGAGCAAATTGCATAAATAAATTGTTATAGAGTATATCATACAAAGGGCTTTATACAACAATCAAAATAAATGAAATAGAACGGCAATTATCAAAAACATTACATTCTGCAAAAAAAGAGGCCAGTTATGGAATAGAAATATCATTGATGTAAAGATTGAAAACATGCAAAATGACAATATTTAATTTTGTATGTGGTGTATATGTAGCAATTTTATTAATAATATAAAAACATGCATAGGAATGACAATGACAGATTCAAGAGAGTGCTAACATCTGGAGAAGGAGAGAGTTGTTTTCAAGGAGGCATACTCAATGATCTTTAACTATGTAGATAGATGGGTTGATAGAGTCTTTTTATTTCCTTTAAAAAGATCCAAAGCAAATAAGGCACGATGTTAACATTTATTAAAGTTTGATAGTCTATAAGGGGGCCTTTGTTACATTACTTATTCTCAATAATTTTTTCTGTATATTTGGAGTATTTCATAATTAAAAAAAATAAGTCAGGAGGCAGGAAAATGGCAAAATGAAAGACTAAAATAACAGCGGATGGGGGAGCAAACCAAGTTAGAATTATTAGGAAATGGAGAGAAAGAAAACAAATAAGAGAAGGTAAAACAGAAACGAAACAGTTAATGAGGGTGGCAGGAAATGCACAACAGAAAGCAGCCGCTGGCATGCCAATACCATTTCATCCCCTCTTCCACTGCTGATGCTACTAACTCAGTGACTCCCCAGGAGACAGGGCTGGTGGCAAGAGAATCCGGGGTTGCATTGATCCCAGGAAGATCACCTCTGCTCTCTTCGCTCCCAACAGCTGGGTCTCTATTAGTCCAGGGGCTGGGTAGAGCAAGGTTTATTTACCTATCACCACAGGCACAGTCTTGTCTATAATTCCCGAAATTTGATGATGAGAAAGACACGTTAGCGCACTTAAGACTGCTTTTCTCTGCCATAGTAAATCACTCCCTGAGCAATGGTAAGTTTAGGAAACTATTGACCATTTAATTCTAGGCAGTAAAGCCATTTCTGCTCTTAGGAAACATTGCTGTGTATTTTGTTTACACAGTATAAAGTGGAACTAGCCATCTTTAGCCCCAAACATTCCCCAACTCTGTCTGTCCCTCCCCCAACTTGGGCACAGAAAGGGTGGCAACATCTTGGCCTCTCCTCCTGATCCACCACGTGCAGCAGCTACCCAGTCCTCTCCCATGGGTCCCTATCTCTTATCTAGACAGTTATAACAAGCTAATCAGTCTCCATGCCTGGGGCTGCCCCCCATTAACGACATCCTCCACCACCATCTGATAAAGGTTGTTGCATCCCAGATCTGATCTTCTTACACCTTTTCTCAAAAAACACAAATGGTGTTCACACCAATGTATAAGGGCAGAGCTCACCTCTCCACTCCAGCATTCAACCTCATAATTTTCTGAAATTAAAACAAAAATCATTCCCCACCATTTTCCACCTCTGAACATTTCCTTAGAAAGTTCCCTCTACTTTCTCTCGCCTCATCTTCACCTAGAGAAATCCAATCTAGCCTTCAAGGACCAGCACGAATGCTATCTGCTCCATGGCGCCTTCTCTAAAGAGAGCTCTACCTACCTCAGTACTGGCATGTACATCTTGTTACTCTGTTAGATTATAAATCACCAAGGGGCAGAGTATTGTTTCCAACCCATTGCTATGTTCCAGTCATACCTAACACCGTACCTTACATATAATAGGTGTTCAACAATACTCTAATGAATGCATATAAATGTGCATTTATATATGTACTGCCTAAAACTACATGCACTTTTATAATGAAAATTTTGATATAAATATAACTGCAGCCCTGAACTTTGGTTACCTAGTAGTCCCTCAATATGTAATTGTGTGAATTAATGGATGGCTGAGTACATGAATGGATGGACTTTCCTATACTCACTTTTAATTGAATGAGATGTCACAGGTCACTATGTATCATTGTCAGTTGCCCTATGTTCTTGCCAATGTCTTTGCTTAAGATCCTTGGGAGCACATTTCTAAGTTTTGAAAGTCACATATAAATATTAATTATATTTAATAGGGTTCTAAAGGGAAAATATAAATACAAGATTCTGTCTACATATATAAATATATTGCACTTTACATTGCAACACACAATGTTAATCACATAATTTGATGTTCTTCTACTTCTTTTCATTATTTACTAAACCTTCTTGCCTGAGTTGACTCCTTTGCCTTTATTGAGAACAGGCTATTGTGAACAGGCCCTGGTGAACACTAGCCATTTGATCATTTTTTTAAATATCACTTATTTGCCTTTCTTAGAACTAATAGCATCTTTCTTTACAAATGGCTATCACAGGTTATTACGTCCACTTTATCAAAATATTCTTTCATTTATGATTTTTAAATTAATCCAATTATTTCAAAAAGCGAGTTGAGCATCATCAACAACAACAACAAAAAAATTGGGTTGTTATGCTACTCAGTCCATTGTTGAAAGGAGTTGGGAAAGCTTGTGTGAGTGGGAATTGATCATGAAACCAACACATCCTCCATGCCTTTTAGGACTCTTCCTCCCAAAGGAGATGTCACAATACCAGGACTACCAAGGCCACCAGCACCCTCTTGCTTCTGCACATCCAACTGAGAAATGACCCTGTAAAAATGGAACTCAATTTTTTAAAATGTCAATCAACCGATATTACTTCCAATGTAATATTTCCACTCACACAGCATTAAAAATATATATGCACTAAACCTTCTGTCAGCTTGAAAAGAAAGTAACAAAGTTTCACTCTATTTCAATAAGCGTGAGTCAATTTAGGGGCCTTTGTTGTGTCTGGAGGCAAGATTTTTCTCTTGGGTTATCACAATACCATGGGTGTCAATCAAAGAGCCACACTCAGAGGACCAAGGGAATATCAGATGAGATCCAACACCAGGCTGAATTTTGGCCTGTATTTGTAAATGATTTCCTCAGCTGAGTCATCAATCACAAAGTCATCTGCATGGAGAGGGTCCTTCATTATTGTTCTGTGGGGCTCCAATTAAGCAGGACACAACAAACAGTCATCAAGTTGACAGCTCATCCAAGTATTCAGCAATTACTACAACCCACGGCCGTGAGAGGAACATGGGCCTCTCTGCTCCCCTCTTAGGTGAAGGCTGACTGGAATGAAAGACTCCCTTCTTATATCCTGCTGAGTGTCCTCCTCCTTACCAGGAAAAGTCTCCTTATAAAGCAGTAATAACCCCCAAATTCAATGTCTCATGTAAAATTATCACGAATTAACATTGACTTTTTTTTTCTTTTTTTCTTTTTTTTCTTTTCGAGACAGAGTCTCACTTTGTTGCCCAGGCTAAAGTGAGTGCCATGGCGTCAGCCTAGCTCACAGCAACCTCAATCTCCTGGGCTCAAGCAATCCTACTGCCTCAGCCTCCCGAGTAGCTGGGACTACAGGCATGCGCCACCATGCCCGGCTAATTTTTTCTGTATATATTTTTAGTTGGTCA
>CAUYPO010089446.1:0-15601 GCA_963574435.1 Cheirogaleus major
AAGGGAGAGGCAGAATGGTGGCACCTTTCTTGAGTGGAAAGTTGTAAGGAAAGGAAAAGCACGCTGTTTGTGGAAGATGCTAGGAAGGCTGCTCTGGGTTCCCCTGGAGGAACACCATGCTGCTCAGAACAGCTCCACGCCGTTCCTCATGGCTGCTGGAGTCTCACTGCTGCTCCTTTGAAGGCAACATCCCCTAGAGAACAAGTCCCCAGGAAACTGCTTTTTAGGGTCACAGACAGGTGCATGTGGGAACCTTCAGCTTTGAAAATCAATGCCCGCCTTCCTGTGAGGGGAGCAGGGGTTCTCCAGCCCCTGCCCTGAGCTGGGGTTTCTGTCAACCTGGTAATAAGTTGCCAGGGCACAGCACTCTTGAGGTAGCCTAGGACCTAACTGTGAAGTGGTAGCAGCAGGAGAGCCCACCACAGGGATGGGGGAGGGGATGGATCAAAGACAAAATATGATGTAAATAGAAAATCTTTTAATTGAACTATAATGAATATTCTACCTCTCAGAACTAGTAGAACTCAGCTAAAACCATGCTTAGAGGGAAACATTAATGAATTTAAAATTCATTAAATGCATTATTGGGAAATAAAAAATGCTTTAAAAGTTACTTAGTTAAGCATCCATCTCAAAATGCTAGAAAAAGAGGAGCAAACTACTCCCCACACACATCTGAAATGTAAGAAAACAGTAAAGAAGAGCAGGGTGGATGAAACAGAAAACAAACACATAACAGGAAGTCAGGAAAAGGAAAAGTTGGTTCCTAGGGAAAAGGAAAACTAGGGATTTTGATAAACCCCTAAAAGAATAACCAAGAAACAATAGGGAAAAGCCACAAGTTAACAATATCATGAATGAAGAATGGATATCATACATACCACAGACATTTAAAAATAATAAAAAGATATATATGAACAGTATCTTGCTAATAAATTTGATAATTTAAATGAAATAGATACATTCAAATAAAACACTGTTACAAAAACTGACACAAGAAGATACAGAAACATCTGAATAATTCTATATCTTTTACAAAAATTTAAATCATATTAAAACTCCTCCCACAAAGAAAACTACAGGCCCAGAGGGCTTCACTGGTGAGTTCTGCCACATATTTAAAGAAAAAATGACATGGATCTTACGTAAACTCTTCCAGAGAATAAAAAAAGAAAACACTGCCAACTCATTTATGAAGTCAGAGTTCCTTAATACCAAACCTAAGAAGACCATCACAAAAAAGAAAATTAACAAGACAATCTTTCTGAAGACCATAGATGCTACTATCCTAAAAATAATAAACTAAATCCAGGGTACATAAAAAGACAATAATGCAATGAAGCCAAGTTGAGTTTATTCCAGGAGAGCAAAGGTAGCCAAACACTTTAAAATCAGCTGGTATGATTCATCATGTGAGGAGAATAAAGGAGAAAATCTATACAGACACTTTACCATTCATGGTTAAGAAAGAAAGCAAACTAAGAAATACAGGGATCTTCCTTAATCCGATATAGAATATTTACAAAAATATCCCACAGAATATATATAGCAAACATTACATTTACTGGTGAAATATTGACATACCTGTTATTTTTGTGATTGAGAATGAGACAAAGATGCCCCCTCTGGCCACTTTATTCAACATTGCAATGGAAAATCTAGTGTAATCAGGCAACAAAGAAAACAAACTAAACAAAAACGTAAGGACGGAAAACAACAGAATAAATCTATTAGTTAAGAAAATATAATCACGTATATATAATACAAAAAGAATCTAAAGATAAGTGAGTTTAAAATTTTCAAGATATAAGAGCAATAAAAAACAATTATATTTCTATATTCTAAAAACAAGAGATCAGATGAAATTTTAAAAGAACATTGTAATAGTATCAGAAACATAAAATATCTATGAATAAATATATAAGTAACTTTTTATCCTGTACCCAGAAAACTATTTTTCAAAAAGAGAGAAATTAAAAGAGACATTAGCAAATGGAAGGATATATACCATGATTGCAGATCAGAAGACCTAATATCATAAAGATGACAGTTTTTTCCAAATCAATCTGTTAGATGCAATGGAACCCCAGTTATTCAGGAGAAAGTGTCAAAACATGGAAATGGGGAACAATATAATTGAGAGACTTTAAATGCCATGCTAGAACAATTTCTAATAAGCCTGCCTAAAGCTAATCTGACTCTCTGAAGAAATGTTAACGTTTTTAAAAATTAAAATTGCTTTAGACACAGATGTTTAAACTGATAAGGTACTTTCTTTTTTCTTTTCTTTGCTCCCCCCCCCCATTCAGTATAAAAGAGAACAACATCTACAAGCCAAGGAGAAAGGAGAAATCAACTCCACTAACTCTTGGATCTCAGACTTCCCCGCCTTCAGAACTGCAAGAAAATAAATCTGTGTTCTGTAAACAACCTAATCTGTGTACGTGTTCTAGCAGCCCCAGCAAACCAATGCAGTCACAAATGCAGTAGGACTGTTTGTATCTGAAAGTCTATGAACATTTCAAAAAGGTGAAGCAGAGTGATGGGCTTGTATATGTCTGCTTGAATATTCTTTAAGTCATTCGTTGGGTTAGAAAGTATAACCCAAAGTATAAGCCAAGGTGGGAGGATTACTGGGGATCAGGAGTTTGAGACCAGCCTGAGCAAGAGTGAGACCCCATCTCTACTAAAAATAGAAAAATCAGCTGGGATTTGTGGCGTGCGCCTGTACTCCCAGCTACTCGGGAGGCTGATGCAGAAAGATTGCCTGAGTTCAGGAGTTTGAGGTTGTTGTGAGCTAGGCTGATGCCACAGCACTCTAGCCGGGGCAACAGAGTGAGACTCTGTCAAAGAAAGAAAGAAAGAGAGAAAGAGAGAGAGAGGGAGAAAGAAAGAAAAAAGATACTGACAATATTAGATTAGATCTAACCCACAAGGCAATAGAATGCCTTACACTGTGACAATGGAATCTCATTAGTGTATTGCTAAATACCCAGTATAAAAAGTTTTATAAGAAAAACAATACACCAAGAAGTTTGTATGGACAATCATGTTTGGCTAGTTTCAATATAATGCTATCTAAAAGATACATTGTGTCTAAAAGGTTGTGTATTTGTATCTTCTGCTAAAATTGTATCTGAACAACTCCAAGGTGGAAGAAAGACCATGATTTCTACTTTGAAGCCCTTTTATCTCAGATAAATATCTGGAACTTCCTTTTTAAAATAATGCTGTATAGTATTAATGATAATATCATAGTAATAGTAAAATATAACAATATAAATATAGCAATACAAAATATTGCTGCATTTTCCTTGTGGACTGGATGAAAACAGATAAGGATTTCGACACACATCTATTTCCCATTTAATTGCACTTCTTGTGACCACACCAGCAAGCTGATATAAAATAGGATACAATACAGGTTCATATCACTGAATTGGATGCTACACTGGTATTTAATAGTAGAATTCTACTGATAAATAAATAGTAAAATAGTAAGTTTTATGTCAATTGCTCAAGTATTTTAAGCATGGACGGTAAAATTAATAAGTAAATTGTAACCTCCTTTGATAAGGTTGCTGTGAGTTGCTATGTCTTTGCATAGCCTAACATACAAAATGCTCTTGTGTGAGGCGTGCCGGGACCCAAGCCTGGGAAACACAGCCTAGTACAATGGCTGTCCCAGACCACGGCAGCCACGTGATTCATTGCACAAAAGGCAAGCCTGGCCCCTGTGGAGGCTATTTCTGAGATCTGAGGATGTCCAGCTGTTAAGTGGGGCAGGGACACAGAAGAAAGGTATTGTGTCAGCTGATACTCAAAGGCAAGTGGGCGTCAGCACCATTTCAATGATTTAACCCGTGGCTGAAGCACAGCACTGGACTGGGGGCTGGGAAGGAGGAGGCCACAACAGTACTGTTGGGAAGGAAGTAGAGAAGCTGCTCCAGGCTCTGGGAGGGAAGAGCCGCAAAGCTACAGACAGATAACACAGAAGTGTGAGCAGCATTCAAACCCAGGTTGGCAAGAGGGGTACTGAACTCGTAGGTGGAGGAAACTGAGGCATAACATCACTGAGATGACCTGGCCAGAGTGGCACTCCCATTGTTAATAACAAACATAAATAATAATAGCTACCATATATATTGGATACCTATTGTGTACCAGTGCTTTATATATACATATATATATATATCACCTCATTTGAATTCAGTCTTTGCAACAGTCCAACGAGATGGTTCTTAGTATCTCCATTTTCAGAAACAAGGAAAGTAAAATGTTGAAAGATTTAAGAACTTGAGCAAAATCACACAGTCGCAAGCAGAGATGGATTTTAGAGCAGGCTCTCTGACTTCCCACGCTGGTCCTCTTGGCTGCAACCTGACACTGATGGGGCTGAGTTCTCTGACGTGCTGTCTGTCCTGGTTAGGATTTAGTGAGGAACTAGATGTCCTGAATCAACTGCTGGGGGACATCAGAGACCTCAACTTTAAGGGACTGTGAAACATTGTCTCTTTCTTCCATACCACCTAACACTGTGACTTACATTCATTGTTTATTTTTTGATTGACTTTTAAATGCATGGTGGGAAGATTAGGGAGAGAAAGAACAACAGCAACAACAACAAAAAACCCAGCCACAAAACCTTTTTCCATATTACCTTAGGATGGAAATTTATGCTGCCTGTGAAAAATGAATTTTCTTCCCCTTAGAGGCAAGGTGTGATATATATCTTCTCATAAATCATGAACCGTTGGGATCTACTTGCACTCTCCCTCTGCACCATTTTTAACAGTTGGCTAATCATGTCAATTCACCCAATGCAATAAAAGTATGTGTAACTTGAGCTGGATATCCATTAGCAAGACAAATGAATTAATTCAGTTTGTCTTTTAAGGTAGCCTCTGTTCCCATGTGTGCACGACACATAGTAAGCATGGGATAAAAGTTGGCTACTATTATTTGTGTTATTGTTACATACAAAGTAATCAATGTTGCAGCTGCAAGGCTTTTAGATTGAGAACCCTCTATTAAAATACTTGTGTATTTCTAGTGGCCATTAACCAGGACATTATTAAAGACTGTGGAAAAGATTAGCTAATGAGTGGCTCAATTCATTAATAAGATAACTCAGCTGTGTTTTTCTTCCCTTAACAGTAGATCTTACTCTCTAAGGCACTATTTAAACTATTAAAGTAACTAATGAGATCATTACCATTGTCAGAAAAGTCCCAGCCAGAGCAGATATCTTACTAGTAAATGTAAAGTATTTGTTCCAGTGGAACTTCCTACATGCTCAGTCAAATCAAAAGGCAGATTACAAAACAGACCCAGCTCCCGGATGCTGAATCCAAAGAGCAATAACAGCATAATAACCCAACCTTACAACCTTTTAGTCAGATGTGCAATTAGACTCATCCCTTTGTGTGAAGACAATTTAAGGTTGGAGTTTTCTGTGACTTTCAAATCATATGAACACAACACAATCTGACAGTTACAGTTTTGTGGAACTGTCAGATTTACACAAAATAGGTGTCACATCCGGCACACACTACAGACTGTTATTGATGATTAGTAATATCCATATGGTAAAGTGATAGCATATGCAGCATCAATACCTATGAGTTCCCAAACCTATCTGATAGAACTTCCTGGGTCCTCTCTCATGCCAGGATGAGTTTTGGTTTCTGTGAGTGAATGGTGTGGGAATAGGTTAGCACACAGCTGCTGTTGAGTTTGGGGTTCTCTCAGCTTCTCTTTTATATCATGTAGCTCTTTTTAGTTATATTTCCAACATTCATTCTTCAACACAGCTGCAGCCCACAAATTGTAGGTTTGTTGACAATAAACAATCTATTCTAGACAGACCAGAAATATCTTGGTTGCTAAAAGCATTTCTAGATGAGTAATTGGTACATGGCAACCCCTGAAGGACCCCCATTGAACAGTTGATGTTTGCAAAGAGTTCTGCTTAGGGTCAAGCTTGTGTCAGGTGTTCCTGCCAAGGGAGAAATGTTTACAGACAGGTCCCTTCCCTTCCTAGGAACAAAGAACAGTTGGCTGGAATGTAAAATTCATTTAAAATACAAAGCAACCAGCTCTTATTATCAAAACAACAAATGTCATCATGAGTCAACCATTTAAGTTCCAGCCTGTTTTGACCTTAATGTAGTAAAGTATTAAAACCATCATTGCTCAATATCAGGATAAATAAAAATAATGTCAATTTGAGTAAATCTTCATGATAGTTACTTAAGAGGAAAAAAGTCACATTTCTTAGGTAATCGTCTTTTAATTCAACCTAATTCCCTCAGAGAAAAACATTTTCTATAAAATACAACCAATTGCAACTATTTTGTAATATTCGAATGCCCTCAGAGAGTTTCATGCCCTTCAGACATGAATATCAGGATGGTGTGATTAGATATAGTTCTCTTATAATGTACTCATTCTATAATACATTTCTATTATTTTACCTATTTTTGGGGTGAAATGCAATATTATTAAATACTGCTGCAATATTAAAAGTGACATAAACTTGTAAGAAATCAGTTAAAATGTATGAAAATCTCTATAACCAAAAAATATTTCATTTTATAGTAAAAAAAAATACTAAATATTGGAGTTAAGAAGAAATGGGTATGACTTTTCATTCTTGTTATTTCACTTAATTTTTATTAGTGGGCTTAGGTCCAAGGTGTATTTCAGTGTTAGAAGTAGGACTAGCATTAGACCTTTTGATTTCTCCAGTTTTCTTTCTCCAGTTTCCAGGAAAAAAATAAAATAAAATAAATTGACTACAAAGCCAGTGCTGTAGATATATGATGTATTGCAAATATCGGCTTGTTTTCAGCCAAACCTGTGCGACAGACATCTTCCTAAAGTGGCAGTACCCTGTACATACTTTCTTTTGAATCAGAGGAATCTGTGACTGTTAGCTCCTTTGTACTTTGAACCTGTTTTTTCGATGGGATGCTGGGGAAATGTAAAGAACCAGCTATATGTTCCATGTTTACTCATCAGACTTTTCAAAGGGCTTTTTATATGTGTGTTGTGGGACACATGAGGATACCCAAAGATCCTTCCCTATGAGATCTCCCAGTCTAGTAGGGAAGTTAAATATCTAAAAAGATAAGTATAAGCCAATGGAATAAATCCTACACTGTAGAATGAGTAAATGCTGCGGGAATACAGAGAAGTGAGTGCATAATTATGCCCAGAGAAAACTTTAATTGAAGTAGTAAGATTTGTGCTGGGTCTAGGAGTCTCCCAACCACAAATGAAATGGTAGAGAATAGCATTCATTATATGTAGAAGAAAGGCCATAAATATATGCAATTTTTGTCAATCAAAAAATAAATAAAATAATTAATTTTTAAAAGGGCAGTGCAAAGACACAAATGTATGAAGTGCCACGTGGCCTCTCTCCCTGGGGCCTTATCTGGAAAGAATTTTGAGAGTTTCCCATTCTGGTGGGCTGCTACCTTGCTTGTTTAAATCTTCCTCACTGATGGGGATGAGATGATATGATGGGGAGGCAGTAACATTTTCATCAGGCAGTGGTTGATGGAGAAAATGTCTCTCACAGTTCAGTGATGTTAAAATCAGGGGAGTGTAATGAGATATTAACTAGAAACACCTGAAGATTAATTTTTAAGGCGGAACCAATTTAAATGGCTAAATACCTGTACATAGGAGTCACATAATCAGATTGCTTTTGTGTGTGTCTATGATTTGAGCTGCTTCTTTTTATACCTTGTAAGAATAATAGATAACCTGCTATCAAAATTGTAGCTCTAAAGGACTGAAAATGGGCAGCTCCCTACTGCAATGATGACCTGTCAGACTCGGTGAGACCCATCCGCTCATGCTGGGTGCCCCAGAGTGCTTTGAGCTGGGTTTAGAACCCTGGGAATTCCTCTGCATCTACCGCTTTAGGTTGATCCTTGTGCCATAAGTAATATCTATACATTTGGTTGCAATGAAAGTGTCACCTCATTGTTTTTGAATCTGCCAAACTAACCCAGTACAGGGTTAAGAGCTTAAATAGAAGCTGAGATTCGTGAGTTTACTGTATCCAAATGGCTCTCCAGAACTGATGGGCCTTGAAAGGAATGAAATGCCAGGGGCACAGAGCAGGCATAGGAGCTTGAAAGATGGATGGGAGGGAGTCAGGTGGGTGGCTGGGCCGATGCTGCAGGTCTCAACTGGCCTTTCAGTGCTCTCTTTCTCGGGAAGGCTGCTGCTACGGACTGAATGCTGTGTCCTCCAAAATTCATATGTGGAAATCTAACCCCAATGTGATGGTATTTAGAGATGGGGCCATTGGGAAGTAATTAGTCATAAGGGTGGAGCCCTCATGAATTGCATTAGTGCCCTTATAGGAAGAAGCCAGAGAGCTCTCTCACTCTCTTTCTGCCATGTGAGGATAAGACAAGAAGTCAGCAGTTTGCAACCCAGAAGAGGGCCCTCACCAGAAATCAACCACACTGGCACCGTGATCTCACCAGCCTCCAACCTGCAGAACAGGGAGAAATGAATGCCTGTTGTTTAAGCCACCCAGTCCACGGTATTTTTGTTACAGCAGTGCAGGCTGAATAAGACAGTTGCCTTCATTTAAAGGTCCAGCAACAGATCTGGCCCTGTCTAAAGTCTATCTGAAGTCTCTGTACCTTTGTGGGACTTTATACCGTTGTCTAGAGAGGGATCAAAGACCCCAAATTTTTATTCTAATAAGAAAATGCAAACTCCTAAGCAATGTTTACAGAACTTTGCACCTAAAGTAGTTTCTGAGGTATCTTCCAGGTCCCACATTCCATGGAATGGCTGAGCCACCCCGACCAGATATCCAAAATGCTCATTATTTCACATATATATGTGTATATTGGTGTGTGTATATATGTATATGTATATAGATACACATATGTATAATTTAACTTTAATATATATGATAACCACATTTTACATGTAATTATATATACATAATAGTACATATAAGCTTATCTAATTCTATCTATCCATTTATCTATCTACCTCTATTTTTGTGATTTTAATCCAATCCCAGATTGGGTAGGGTCTTCCTTCTAACTCTTACTGGTTATCTAGGTGTCAATGGCTCTTGGGAAACTCTGAATTTCAGGTCAGGGTGGCATACAGAGTTCTCTGAGTTTGTCCTAAAGTTTCCCACTGCCAGACTGTATTTACCTTAACTACCAGAAACTTTTTCTCTGAGAGGCTTGTTTGCTTACCATTCCTTCTGGTGTCTCTCTCCCTAACATTCCTCCTATTCCATCCAGAGAGGGAAAAGAGAGAGAGAACACACTCATTCAACGGTTGCCCTCTCAACAATGTGGATGTGTGGGACTGGGAGTGTCTTCCCTCAAGAAAAGTAACTGTCCTTTTTAACTTTTCTAGCATTATCTTTATTATTTTACAATTTTGCTCTGCTACTTCATCAAAAGTAGTTTTCAACAGTTCCCTTTACAATCAAGCATAATTAACAAGTTTTGTACAAAGGAACATCTCCTTTCATGGAATATGAGTTCACATCATTTAAACAGAATATAACTAGGATTTTAAACACATACATAATTGCTGAAAAATAAAATGTATGTTAAATCATGATGTAGTTTAGAAAATGTATCAATTCTATAATTTTATTTTCATGTGAGAATACTAATTTCATTGAGAATCAGCTTTATAATTTCATTTTCATTAAAATATTTCCTGAAATATGCATATGCATATGTACATATGCATCTACTGTGTTTTAATAGAATATTTATGATTTAGTAAAATTTCACTTTCATCCCTATTACAGCAGTTGTTGAATGACAGTCCATTGAACTAGCACAAGGATTCAATGCATAACAAACCTCTATTCTTACCAATAAATCTCTTAACAAGTGTTAATTAGTGATATCGCTTGAATTCCCACTGCTCAAAAATGGGGTAAAAAGAGAGCTAAATATCACTAATTTTGTTACAATATATAAGCTCAAATAATACTTTCCTTTTTCCTGTATTCGGTATTGGAGAAAAGAAAGTAAAAGTTACTTCTGAAGTGCCCGGAGACACTTGTGCTTCAGTCCAAGTTCTCAGTAAGCCCAGGTGACAGAATCCATTGACAAGCAGCAGGCCCACCAAGAAAACCTGACTTGTCCACACTGAATGAAATAAGGGATAAAAGGACACCGTTAAAAACTGTGGCTAGTGCCTACTCTCACTGAGGATCTTCAACTTCTAGACTGAAATCAATGACACCAGCTTTTCCAAAGTCTGAATTATTTTAAAAATAAGATAAGTTGTCAGCATGGGAAAAAGAGAACATGTCATATCATGTTTGCCACTTGAACTGGAGATAATGGGCAAATAAACAGTCCATTAGCCAGGAAGGCCAGGTTAGGCCACATGAAGCACCAACCCCCAAGTATCTGCAGCTTACAAAGAGTTGGTTTCTCATTTTTGCAAAATCCTCTGTGAGTCAGGGCAACATGCAGATGGCCATCTTTCATGTGACCCCTAGCAAGGTGCCTACACACAAAACCACACTTCCACAATCATCACAGCAGGATGCAAAAATTCTAGACAGTTATTGGGAATATTAAATGAGATAATCTTTATAAAAATTAATATATCACCAGGCTCATAATAAAGGTTTGATAAAAACATTGCCATTATTATCATCATAATCCAGTTCTAAAGCAATCCTAGGACAAGATTGGCAACTTTACCATTAGAATGTCCTGGGATATTGTGTTAGCACCATATAAAATTAAAAAGAGGAAAGGAGGAAAGAAAGGAAGGAGGGAAGGAAGGAGGAAGGAAGGTAGGCAGGCAGCCAGGCTGTTTATCCACATTTAAAGAAATAACAAAATAGAAAACATTTGTTTTAGCAGTCTGAAGGTTAAAGTTCTATTTTATTTATTCTTTTACTTATAAGGCTAGAGAACACGAAAGGCAGACCAAGAGAAGTGCTGGGCTCCCTAGATGTGGCACTTTCCACCAGAGGGAACCTCTGTGCTCTAGTTTGATAAAATGTTTCCCATGGAGGTGCAGGTTAACAATTCTGAAACATTATACATGCATACTGGCATCAAATAATTAAATAAATGGATGTGTATAATAATAGCTACGTGTTTCTCACTATGAAAGTTGAAGATTACAGGTAAACAAAGGGAGGAGGCTAGAATGATTCTTGTGCTAATGTAATTCAGCTGGACGAGTCACTGTGAACTCATAGTTAGCTTAATACAGATACAGATAGCTACACATTGAAATGTTCTGCATGCATGTATCCCCGGTTAGCACACACACATGTACTTCCTTTCTTTGTGGGCTGAAACGGCCCATAAGCAATGATTCCCTAGTAGCAGGGAGCACATCTCCTGTCCAGATCTTGGTTTTGAATACTATTCTCTAATAAAAGGGAATCAGGGCTCCTTAGAGAGTAGACTTATTCTAGGACTAAGTTAGAAAATGTATAGAAAATGAGCCTGAAGCATTTTGTAGTGCCAGAAAATAAGAACGTGGTAAAAAACAATAACGATGCAAGTATGTCAAAGTAGTCAGTAAGTTGCCCAAGCTGATGCCCAAGAGGCAGCTGCAAGAGTTCCCAATGGACAAAACTGGAACAATTCAAACAAAATCAATAAAGTAGCATCAGATTATAATCCAACGTATAATCCACAGTATCCATAAATACATTTCAATATAAATAAATAGATAAACGAGTGGGGCATAATAGATAAATCTCTGCGCAGAAGAATTCTAAATAATTTATGTAAATACCCCACCCTCAAGGAGATGGAGCATCACTCTCCACTCCTTAGGTGTGGGCTTGGCATAGTAACTTCCTTCCAAAGTGCACAGTGTGGGAAATGGGGGAAAAGAGTAACTTTAGAGTGGAAAAACTTAACAAGTTCTATCTCAGCTGGGTGATCAAGGTCAACGTTGACAGATACAGTCATATTGGTAGTCTGTGCCCTTGACATAATGAAATGGGAATGGCATTCTGTGAGCCTCCCCCAAACCCAAAACCCAGCCAAATCATAAGAAAACCATCAGACAAACCCAAGTTAAAGGAATATCTCACCAGCACTTCTCAAAACTGTCAGGGTCATAAGAAACAAGGAAAGTCTAAGAAACTATCACAGCCAAAAGGGACCTAAGGAGACAGGATGACTAAATAGGATGATGTATTCTGGATGGGATCCTGGGACATTAAAAGAACATTAGGAAAAAAAAAGAAAATCTGAATAAAGAATGGACCTTAGTTAATTAGAATATATCAATATTGGTTCACCTTCTGTGACAAATGTACTACAATGTAAGATGTTAGTCATAGAGGAAATTGAGTTGGAGGTACATGGGAACTCTCTGCATTACCCTTGCAATTTCTCTGTAAATCTAAAAGTATTCTTTTTTTTTCTAAAAAGCTTATTTAAAAATGCATTCTCTTGGCATTGTTCTGTATGCCTTGGAGAAACTATAAATTTTGTCCAAAGAGACATGGCAGCCTTTCCCCTGAACTACAAAAAGTTACAACTGTTTTTCTTCCTTCACTGATATTTGTTCACTAACTATTCTGCCTTTACTATCAGAACAAAAAGAGCAGCTGATTTACCTCAAATAAGATACTTTTCATACCTAAAATATTCCAAGTACTCCTCTAAATATACTTTATATGATTCATTTAATGCTCACAGTGACTTAGGTAACTATTGTCATCACCATCCCCATTTTATGGAAACTGAGTTACAGAATGGTCCTGTGAGTTACCTGAGATGATGCAGTTAGTAAATGGTAGAGCCCAGATTAGAATCTGGAAAGTCAGATCTGAGCCCCACACTCTACATCCTCTCACACTGATGCTACCGTGAGATGACTGGCAGTGAGCTACTCCAGGACTGTCTCCCATACTTGGCTTCTCTTCTCCACCATCATAATGTCCTCTCTATTGTTCCATCCTTAGAGAATGTCTTTGCAACATTTGCCACCTCCCCCAGTGGTTCTCAGAGTGTGGCTCCTTCAGGAACCAGCAACACCAGCATCACCTGGGAAGTTGGTAAATGTGCAAATTCCCCAGCTCCACCCCAAACCTACCCAAGCAGAAACTCCAGGGATGGGTCCCATCTATATCTGATTTAACAAACCCTCCAGGTGACTGTGACAGAAAGGAAAGTCCACCAGCCATTGGCGTACCCAAGGGCAACTCACTTCATCCTTCTGAGCCTTGCTTTCTTTGTTAGGGGAGCATGTTGAGCTAGATATGTCTAAGCTCCTTCCATTGCTAACAGTTGGTTCTGTGACCGGGGTCTGTTACTATACCCCTGACGAACTGCAGGGGCACATGAAGCTGAACATGGTGGGTGCTGTGTTGCACTGCTCAGATCCCCCTCAAAACTGAGGCAATGATTTCCCCTCGCTGTGGCAGTGGTGACTGATGATGGCTTATAGCTGAGTTGCTCTTCAGGAATTGTCCTCAGCAGACAAGGTCAAGCCAAGTTCATGCCTTCTTCCCCTGCCCAGAGTGGGCAATAGTCTGGGCCACCTGCTTTAGTTTGGGACGACTCAGCTGGGCCATCCACCCTGAGCACCCTGAGGGGAAGGCTGGGGCTTCTGCAAGTGTGCTCATCCCAGCACAGTGGCACCTTCACTGGCACCCAGGTGTTGACCCACTGCATGCCCCAGGTCCCCTGCATGCAAAGCTCCATCTCAGAGGCAGTGTCTGGGGAAACTGGCCTGGGGTGGAAAGTTAAAATGATTTTCCTGTGTAACTGAGACACTGGGACTAGGGCAGGGACAGGATCTAACTGCAACCTAGAGTCCACGAAGCATAAGCTTTGTCGAACTGACCTTCTGTAACTATGCTGAATAACGAAGATTTGTTTACAACAGGGTTAAGTATTTTAACTAATGTTTTAGATATTTGCACAGAACACAAACTGTGTGATGACGTTTTCCTTTCTCCTGTCGTCTCCCCTCTTTCTCTGTCCACCCCCGCCCCCAGCGGGCTCCTGTTGTTGGAGCGTGGTGCCCTGTGACTTAGGTCATACCTCACACCGTACCCAGCCTGGAGGCCGTAGTTTATGTTGAGCCGTGACTGCCACCGGACTCGTCTTCCCTTCCTCCCAACATCCCAAACAGGCCTATCTCGGGTGGGCTCCTCAGCACCTGCTGGGAACTGTCCAGGCCTGTTGGGGGCCAGGAGGTGGCAGGGCTGAAGGCTGGGGGGCTGCAGGAAGCCCACTCAGCACTCAGGCTCCAAAGACCTAGTTCTAAGCCAAGCCCTGCCACTAGCTGAGTCAGGGACTTTTCTAGATTGTTTTCTTATACGTAGTGAATTTTCTTGGTTTGAAATTTATCTCCTAAGTGCCCAGGGCTTCCTCAGAGGGCCTCTGCCCACAGGAACATGCACGGAGCTTCCTTCCAGCACTGCCTGCCAGCCTATCTTCATCTCATTTTTACGGCAGGCTTCCACGTACAATTTTTCTGAAAGAAAGCTTTTGCAGACCAAAAAAAAAAATTTGTTTCAGAGAATAGCTATGATTTCTTGGAGCTTCGTGAATCTGAGAGATGACAAATGGGTGTTTATATTTGCCTCTCTAGAACTCACTTACATTTTAATCAGAACCTGGAATTTTACACCCCCCGCCCCCGCCCTACCTCAAAGGTATTTTGAGACAGAGTGTTTCTCTATCCCTCAAGTTTCACTCCACATCTTTCCACTCTACTGTAAGCACTGTCAATGCTAGCCTACTTGGCAGGCACAGGTGACATGAGCATTAGCAAAGTAGGGGCATTTTGCTTTTTAAAGAATTTTATATTTGATGATTTTAAAATGCATTGAAGTGGAAAAAAACTAACATGGGAAAAACCAGAACTTTATAGGACTTTGTTATACTTTATAGGATGTAGTTAAATTTATTTTTGTGTGTGTGTGTATATATACAAAATAAAAAACATATTTAATGATACACAGCATGGGGGCATGGAGTGGCCAGAGGACTGGGCACCAGGTACTAAGGATTTCGGTGCCTTGAAAAGTCTGAATGTGCCCTCACTGCCATTGATGTACTTAATCACATGCTGCCTCCAGGTCAAAAATAGTTTCAATGTGCAGGGCCCAGCTTATTACATTACAAGCATCTACAGTTGATGAAGTCCAGTACACATAGATAGGATGGTATAACATTCCTAAGTTTCTAGAGCTGTGCTGTTCAATATGATAGCCACTAGACACATGAGGCCTTTCAAATTTAAATTTAATTAAACAGTCCTTTGTTTAGCAGTGTAGCAGTCACATTACATGTGTTCAGATGCCACATGAGGCTAGTGACTACTACATTGGACAGCATAATTAAATAATATTTCCACCGTTGCGGAAAGTTCTATTGGACAATGTCACTCTAAAAGTAACTAAAGCAATAATGCCCGTGATGAGATAAAAAGGCCGACAGCTAAAGTCTATGGAGTACCAAATGAATTCCTAGAAGCCTCTATACCAAAGGCCGTAGAAATTTACCCAAGAGGTGATTTCATCTTACATGATTGCCCGGCTGGTATTTAGCTTCCTGTGGGATGGCCAAGGGTACCTGTA